>MU227340.1:6766840-6788300 GCA_018584345.1 Thuja plicata | reverse complement strand
AGAGAGAGAGAGAGAGAGAGAGAGAGAGAGAGAGAGAGAGAGAGAGAGAGAGAGTTTTGGGTGTTGAAAATCTTACCCAAACCCTAATTTTGAATTAGGGTTAGGGAAAGAGCCAAATTTAAATTTCTCTTTTTTCCTCTCAACTTAGTGACATATTTTATCTTTTATTTTTTATTTTAGTGGTTGACTTTTATGAAAAAAAAATTTAATGGGGTTTTAATATATCTCATTTTATTTAAATATTATAACATGTGGAAATTTTAATTAACCATTTTAAAAGTATTGTTAGAGCTTAATGAAATTAAAAGATAACTAAGTAAATTAAATAACCTTATAGCAACTGTAGACATCCAAAAATATTAATATTATTATTAAAATTAAATTCCCTTTTTCATATAACTGTTTAATTTAGTCAATTAAATAGTTTCATAGTTGGTATTTATCAATGATCAAATACTATCCTAAAGTATTTTTTTTAAATACATTTGCCTCACAAAATCCCCTTTTTAATAAATTTATATTTATTAAAATCCCTCCATATCCCTAATTCTTCTAAACCATGATTTATTCAAATCTAATTGGAATTATAATCTAACTCTAGCTAGAAACCTATTAATCCAATCTAGAGACTTACCCTAAGCCTACCCTATTCCTACTCTACTCCCATCACCTCATTTCTTAAACATACTTCCCTACCTAATCATCCTCTGATCATACTTACAGAAATGATTCCTAAGCCTTTTAAGGCTAATGGAATGCTCACCCATGTGTGATAATTCTCTCCAAAATGGGCACCCATTCCTCTTTAAGGCTATTTACTCCTTTGTCCCCCACTTGGAATTCTTGAGCTACTCAATATTTATTGCTATATTTGACTTCAAATTAGCCATCCCTTCAAGCCTATGTGTCCCTTATGTGGCTTATGTGGATTCCACATAGATGCCACATAATTCAAACCCTCCTCTTCTATCCCAAAAATCTATAAATAGAGGCCTTTCCCTCTTGCATTTTCATCTCTCATATTTGCATTGTTATAATGCTAACATAGAGCTAGATTTCATAGTTGTTTTCTCTTAGTTCCTTATTTAAATCATATAGATATTACATGCTAGGTTTCTTTGGCTAAAATGAATCATAGTTGAATCATAGTTGTTATCTTGCATGTTTCATAGTTTAAGATCATCTTTTTGGAGGATTTGAGACTAGTTCCTCATACTAGTTCTTAAATCTCTTCATTGTTCCAATCTCGCATTTCATAGTTGCATTGTATTTGGGATTTACTTCATTTGTGTTTGAGAGAGCACATGCACAATCTATCAAAAAGAGAAAATCAAACAAGTAGAATAGGGTGCAAATTAACTTGTTTTTGGCTCAATCTAATGCTATGATGAAGTCTTGTTGGTTTCTTTGTTCATTCTATGAATCATATGTGCTAACCCACTAACTTATCATGTTTGAGCTTGCTCCCAATAGATTGATGATTTCACCGTACACATTCTAGCACGCCTGATGGGACCCACGTCCCTAAACTCCTAATTTTCTTGTCATATTCTTTCAATTTTGTCAAACATGTGGATCGACGTCTGTGATTTATGCAGAGGAGTCTGCACAAATGCCAGTTATCTCTGCACTGTTGTTCAACATCTATGCTACACCAGTGTCAGCACCCTACATTAGTGTCTCCACCTGACACTATTTATTTAAGATTTTCCAAGCATAGTTTTTCATTTTTCAAGTTTTATTTTCTTTCCCACTGCTTTATATTATTTAATCATTCTATTTTTTAGCAGAGATCAATCTTACAAGCAGTCCTAATGTCAAAATGTTTTTAAGGGAACAAGATCTTGATAAATCATTAAAGAACATTAGTTTTTAAAGGTTTGGATAATCTCAAAATGGCTAAATTTGATCAATTTGAAGACTAAGAAAGAAGAAAAAATAACTTTGTTTGCTATTTGTGTCATGTTTTTTGACCTTGCAGATACAACAGTGTCTGCAAAAATGTGGGTTACTATTTTGATGTCTACGCAAACGCCAGTTCAAAACAATCATCAATCGGTGTCTGTGTTGCACAAATCAGTGTCTTCGCCTTGTATTACAGTTTCCTAATTTTCTTTGTTTTTGGCATATTTCCTGCATTCTGTCATTTTTGGAACTAAAACATAGAACTAGCATTTGTGCCTTGAATCGGCGTCTGTGCTTTGACAGACTTTTATTGATCATTTTTCTAACAAATTTTGAGTTGTTTTGTGACAACGCTTGTCAAAGGCTAAAGTTTTGAAACTACTAACCAGGTGTCTTGCAGCACCGTGGTCAAAGAAATCAATTCAAAAACTACTCACATTTGTCTTGTAGGTTGCCTCAAATCAACATCGACCAAATGATCGTGTTTTCTATAATATTTTTTAGGCGCCTAGAATAATTAGGAATATCTTATTGTCTAATTTGAAGCAAGTGTTAGGGGATTATGCTCTCTTCCCTTTTGGGAAGATCAAAAACCTAGACACGTTTTCTTTGTGTTAAACAAATAAATCTTTGGGGAATGAACAAACTTGTCTTGCATGTTTGTGGATAAAAAAATACTAGATAGGAGAGTATGCTCTTTTCCCGTTGTGGGGAAATAAAAAATCCAAACTCCTTTTTGTGGTCAATCCAATTTGTTTTAACAAGTTAATCCTTTAGATGGGTCTGCCGGTTGAGGGAAAAATCTCCCGAGAATGACCCATGTGAGAACGAGGTGTAAGCCACACCACTCTAACTCACGTTAATCAAATTTACTCATTGGGGTTAAAGCCTCGGGAGTCGATTGGCATTTGAGCTTATACTCGGCTCTCGTCTGACTTAAGTGCAGCCTTGCAGTCTCAATCACATTTACATGACTAGTTTTTTCAAGACTCTCTATGGGGCTATATGCCTGAATTGTGCTTGCACGGACATAGAGGATACAATCAAACAAAGACCCTTACTAGACACTCTAAGCATAGATGCTACCCAATTGACCTCTGAATAGTAATTTATTATAGTGCAAGGGGAGGGAAGAATCTCCCCCCAAGATTCCCATCATATGTGTCCCAAGGTATTGTGTTACAAAAGAGATCTTCGTAGCACGACAACAATACCTGGAAAAAGGCAATGACATGGGTGCCCTTTCAGGGGTGAGACTATTGTGTGAACTGAAGGAGTACCAAGCAATGGCCCTCTAATATTTCATGCGAAGCCAACTCCTTAGGTAGATTTGTGCTTGAAGTGTTTCAAGAACATTGATGAATCCAAAACACAAACGAAATACCCAACGAACAAAATTTGTCACTTGTTTGTGTCCTTCAAGGTTTCTTTGTCCCTTGTCAGATTGTTTTCAAACCCATGCATGTTATTTTCTGATTTGATTGTGTTGAAATTGGTTCTTGCCATGGAACAAACCTATTGAAAATTAGAAAGAAATCAAGCCTTTGCTAGATCATCAAAACAACGTCCTTTTTGAGACTGTCATAAGCTTTAAAATTTGCCAACATCTTCAAACTTTGGCCTTTTATGAGATATGTCCTAAGAACTTCAATTGCTCATCCAAAATTAAAACTTTTCGCTATAGGACATGACCGATTCCAAGAAGCATAAGAAGGTGAAAACTCTGTTACCACCCCCCGTGCACAGAGAAAAAAAGAATACAACCCGAGAGGCTACCAAATACCAACACATGATTGATTACATCAAGCAAGAAACTCATAAATAAGAACAATTTGACAAAGTGATGTACAACAACAAGGTTTCTCAGTTCATGGGCAAATATCATCTGAATGTTGCTTTTGTCAAATTTAAATAATATGACTAGCTGGTCTACCACAACAAACACACATTTTTCCTCTTCTTAAGCTCACTTAGCTTGTATTTCTAGGACCCCCCTTATGTTTTCATCTTTAGAAGCATGTCACACACTCACACTAGCATAATCCAGCATAATCCAATCCAATCCTAGTCAACCTAGCATCATCCTAATCGTCATCCACAGCATTATTAATCACATTCTTAAATTGGTATTGCATCCCCTTTGGAGTTGCTTAGAACCTACATCTTAATAAAAACCCCATCCTTGATTATCCTTAAACTAAGCATTGTTTAGGTAATCCCCTTTTCCTTTGCAACCTCATCCCCTTAATCAAAATGTTGGTTCGCATTGACAAAGAATCCTATCCACCGAAGACCACAAGTCTATCTTAGGTAAATAATCACATCCACTTGATCTTACACTAGAGAAAGCAACCCTTAATCCTTTCATACATCGAGTCATCCTTAGTCCATAGGAGCATATTCATCATCCTAGATGAATCCTTGTCCTAGCACCATCATCCTTAGCTTCCTAGGCACATCCTTGCATTACATCTTGCATCTCATATCCCCTTAGGGTAGTCATTTCATGCCACCTATTACATGAGCCAGTAAGAAGAGGAAGAACATGGACGCTAATCTTGCCGCTAGTTCATCTAATCCTGCGATTGACAACACTAACGCCATGGTTACCTATGTGCCTTAGCCCAATGAACAAATTGAGCATATCTGGGTAGATACTAATGAGACTCCCACCATGAGTACTATAGAGACGTTTATCAATCATCCAGGGCATGTCCACATGGTGAACGCCACGAGTGGATGTAGTATCAGTTAGGTACTCTTGGACATTCATAAATAAGGACCTCAACTCCCTCCATGGATTATAACCACACTTATCACACAAGCTATGGCACTTCTAGGGGAACGTCATCATCCCACTAGAAAGAAAGTTTTTTATCCACTTCAGCGAGCCCTACAGGTGGAAACTATTATCACACAAGTAGTCCAAACTTCTATTCCACCCTCCATCATGCACATGACACCTTCATCTACCTTGGGAGTCCTTCCTCCTGATACCACATTAGTGTAACCACCTAAATTTGGTCTGTTCCAACTATGGACCCTATTTGCCCTAAGTGTGATCATACCCTCGATTATGTCCAAACAACTCTGTTACTACTTGGCATAATTAGTCAAATCAATTTAACGTCCTAGGTGATTTTTATCACTAATTTATATTAACTATTATAGCCATACAACTCAAATCAATTTCAACCAATCAAATATTATCAAATTCAAACATGGCTATAGTATTTAATTATAAAGGAATTAAATAAACCCCTAAATCAATTACCCACTTGAAAATAACCCATTCCCCTAGCCTATTTAATTTAAATTTAAATGGCTATAGTCCCTTAATTATTAAAAAGCAATTTCATTGTTTAAATAATTAATTTTCCTATTTTTGAATGAAATAAATAAGTTTAATGCATTTATTAATATTCCCCTAAACCCCAACCTAACCTATCTCAACCACTTCTACCCTGGGTTCTAACACTTCTCAACCCATTCACCCTTGCTAATCTAATCCTAATCCTAATTCTAGTTCTAACCCACTTCCTGATGTTGTCACATTCCATTAAGAAATGCTTAGAAACTCAACCCACTTGAGAAAGTCTCCACTTTCTCAAGCTTGACTTCCTTAAGGTCCACTTTCTCAAGCCACTCTCTTACACCCTCCCTTTCTTTTTTAAGGCTTTCATTAATGCCTTACTAATGAAGATGCCTTAAGCCTATGTCTCATCCATGCCTCATTAATGCCCAAGGCATTAATGGCTCTTACACCTCCATTAATGAGTCCCTTAACTCATTAATTCACCTTGTCCCTCTCTCTCTCTCTCTCTCTCTCTCTCTCTCTCTCTCTCTCTTCTATAAATAGAAGTCATTTTTGAGAGTAAATAAGCCTTCACCTTAGATTAAAAATACATTGTTATGTTGTTTAATTAATCCTAGACTAACATTTCACTTCATATTCCATGCTTTTACATTGTTATTATTCACATGCTTAGAGCTAGAATGCTTGTTTATCATCTTTTTAGCTTGTTTTAAACTAAAAATCCTTCATGCTAGATTGTATTTGTCACTAATTGTAGCATATTCTGAGGGCTAATATGTTACTAATCACACTCTTCCTATTTAGTAGGCAATAGGTCGATATTAGTGGGTTTTGTATGCTTTGTCTAACCTTTCAAGCTAATGAAATGACTTATTGAGTGTTTGTGTCTTTCTTAATAGGTCCCCAAATACACACATTTCTGGCGCCCACCGTGGGGCACGATTTTCAACTTGGCCTCATTTTCTAACACTTTTTTGCCAATTTGCATGCTCAGGATTCAGACACAGAATTATTTTTAATCATTCAAGATGGCATCCCGGATACACCATCGCGCCACGGAAAAGTTGGATCGCATATGGGATTTCCTAGATTGTTTCTTGTTTGGGCTCGCATTTGTTCAGCAAGGGATTGCATTTAGTGTAAAATCTCACATACAGTATACTATGGCGCATTTGGTATAAATTTAGGCTCGTGTCTAGCTAAAAAGTTTGAGCATCTCGTTTGGCTAACCCCTAACATTCTAACCAGTGGTTTTTTTGATGATTTGCAGCTTAACAAGTGTTTGCAGGGTGTTTTTGAAGATTTTTGTGGGATTTTACACCAATAGATACTAACGTGGTTTTACAGGTTACCAACCCCCATCTTGACTTCTATTTCCTTGCTTTCCAAACTTGAAACCATTTCTCCACTTGCTAAAACAACTAGCTAATATGCTCTTTTCCTCTTGAGGAAAATCAGAAAGTTGGATGTTGTCTTATGATTTGTGATGAAATTGGGGGTAAATGAACAAGCAAAAAAATCACTTAATTCTTTTTGGATAGTAAATGAACAAAACAAAGCACTAAATATGTGGGATTAAAGACCAAGTTCAATCGCTTAATTCTTTTTAGATTAGAAATTGAACAACACAAATCATTAAATCATTGTGGTTAATTGAACAAGGCAAACTTTCCCTTTCAAGCATCCTATTTTCTTTAAAATAGGAAGAACTAAATCGAGCTCAACATAGCTTGAGGGAATGAATTTTTTTTTAAGTGTTTTGGGAGAAAATGGCTTAGATTAGGAGAGTATGCTCTTCTTCCTTGGAAGAATCATAAATCCAGACATCCAAAGCTCGCCAATCCTGGTTACATGTCATTTAAACAGTAGAGGGCCTGCCGGTTGAGAAAAAAATCTCCCGGGAACGACCCAAGTGAGGACAGGTCTTACGCCTACCCTTCCAACTCACTATAAATAGTTGCTTCCTCATAGGCCAAAGCCTTGGAAGATGGAACTTGTTTTGTTCATGGAATTATGACATCATTCCTTAAATATATCTGGGTATATGTAGAGCGGAGCCACTTGAATCTTTCTTGCGAGACTACATATATTTAGGTACTCATAGGGCTATACACCTCAATTTTTCCTTATGCAATTCTAAGGGGGATAGTTTCGAATGGATTTCCTAATAATCTACAACAACTTCAACTTAAAAAATAACCGATTCATCCCTGAAAGGGTGATAATCTTTGGGCAAGGCAAAAAGTAATTGCCCCAAGACAATCGTCATATCGTGCCCTCACTTGCGTTTGGAATCGGCTAATACAGCATCATGACTAGAGCCATTGCGTGCTTGGTGATGGCTATATTCTAATTAGCATTTGAGTGTGTACCTAAGTCAACGAAAAAAGATTTGCATCCTCCACCTAAAGAATATGACAAAATGAGTGTTTGTTTCACCCTCTTAACAATGCAAAATTGTTTGACGTGTCCAAAATATTATTAAAAAGATAAGCTCCTCAAAAAAATCAACAAATTTCAAACCCTAGAGTACAAGTGTTTTTCACACCTTACAACACCTCTTGATGCAATCTAGAAACAAGCAACTTCATGCGCTTCGAAAAAAATAATTTCAAAATTGACCCAAACTGACAAAGACATCATAAAATCGTATCATATTTTTCATGAATTGCATTTAGTGTTTAGGATTGCATTTGGTATCTAGGATCGTATTTGGTCAGCAAGAAGTCATATCCAGATTCTAGGATCATATCTGGTATCATCAGAGGCTCGTATCTGGGAGCTCACATTCAGGATAGTGAGCATTTGTAGCAGTTTTTCTTAGGAAGTCTCAGTTGATTAGGATACCCTTTTTTCTCTTTAGCTAGTTCCTGTTGTCTCTTCTGGTCTCCCTATTGTTATTTCAAAACACTTTCAAAATGTCCACCTTGCATGCTTAGTCAGCCTTTCACAATCAGTTCAATACGTGTGGTCTACCCATTTTCTATCAACAACTTGGTTCCCAGCTCACTATCAGGGACTTCTAACCCTTTGACGCTGGAATCATTTACATCCACCAACAACAAACAGTTACTTTTACCTAGACACGCCCACTTGAATGATCTGAAAACCTTACTTGCACTATTGGGAAACATTAACAAAGTTGAGGAACAAACTTCATGGTTAACACAAGATGCAACCAGTACACAACTAAAGGATCAAAAGTGCCTCCTAAAACACCACACTTTCAAGGAGAAACTTCTCGCAGTTCCCTTTTTGATCTAGATTCTCCTCCAATGGATAGCAACACTAAAAAATGGAGTAAGGCTTTTGAAGGTTATAATGATGGAAAAAAAGCACAATCCAAAGGCATGGAAGAGGAAGAAAGACCCAATTTTGAACATAATCCATTTGGATCAGACAGTGAAGAAGAGATCCATGAAGAATTATACAAGAAACTCAAACAATGTAAACAGATCCACAAGCTATTGGAATGGATAATTAGTGACAATAAAGAAAAGTACTTCCTCCATCTAGCATCCATAGGTGTCAAGTTATCCAAAGATTATAATGTGGAAAATCTCAAAGAAAAGGAGGTACCAAACCCGATATCTGTTCTCACCAAACAGCTCAATCTCATGCAAACGGAGCTCACCAACCTCAAACAAGAGAAGGAGAAACCCAAAACAAAATACTCTTTGGATACCATTTGTCCATTCCCTTTCGACAAGAGTATCACTATGGTCTCATTTCCTCCTAACATAGCAAGGCCAAAGTATGACAAGTACATGGGAGAAACTGATCCACACAACCATGTAAGAGAATTTTGTGCTCTAAGCATTGAGTACATGCACGAACCCACATACCTCATGCGACTATTTCCAGGAAGTCTAGGAGGTAATGCCATGGAATGGTTTTTGAAATTGAACCCTAAGGTCAAAAAATTTGATGAATTGATGCAACGATTCATCCAACATTACTCCTACAACATTCAACATGATGTAACTATGATGGACCTATGTAACACCAAACAAAGAACTAGAGAATCATTCACACACTTCCTACAAAGATGGAGGAATATTTTTGTAGGATATTCAAGGGTCATTCCTAAAACGGAGAAGATGGAAATCTTCATTAATAATCTAGTGCCTGAATTGAGCTATTCTCTAAAAATGCAAGATTCTCCTAGCTTCGATAGGTTGATTAAAAATGCCATGTATATTGAGGAAGTCATGGTCAAAAAGGGAGAGATCACCCTTCAAAATGAAAGCAAAGGAAGTAACTCCAACTCCAAGCCTAAATGGTGGAAGCAAAACAAAAATGTTGTTAATGACGGAGTATTTGATGCCTTTAGCATTAATTCTAAACCTGAAGCATTCAATCTAACCAATGCCATGCAAGCAAGCAAGGAGGCTAAAGTAACACCTCCCATTCCCAAAATGAACAATGATAATAAATAGGAACAAACCTGGACTTCAAAACCCCAAAGAACATTCACTCCTTTGGGGGAACCTATTGAGACCATTTTAAAAATGCTGGTGGATAACAAAGTTCTTATGATTCCCGATTCAAAACTGTGGGAACTGATGGTCAAACCTAGGTGGTGGGATGATAATTCCTATTGTATCTTCCACAAAAACAAGGGAAACAAGACTAATAATTGTCTCAAACTTAAGCATGTCATCCAAGACCAAAGTAGACGGACATACTACCAATGACGATCACATGGCCTTCAACAAACCCTTTCATAATTACAATCAAGGAGAAACATCTAAAGTGAAAGGTAATGAGGTAAACTACACCTATTCCAAGAGTGACAATGTGATTAATATGCTCAATATTAAAACTGAATCCATCAATGTAATCACAATTAAAGGTGCCTCATCCTCCTCAAATGTTGTAACATGGAGCCAAGCACAGGTTAACATCAAAGGACCTCCAAAACCAACATCAACGTCAACACCCAAGGTTCCTATTATAACTATTCCTAAAACAGCAGCAAAACATGTGGTCACTATCCCCGGAGAAAAATATGACTTGGTAGACCAATTGCAACGAACCGCTGCCAAAATTTCCATCTTCGAGTTGCTCAAGATATCCACTATGCATAGAGAAATCCTAGAACAAGCTCTACACATTGCTAATGTTCCAAAAGATATCGATATAGACAAGTTTCAAGCGATGGTCAATCACATCTTAGCGCCACACTACCTCTCCTTTTCTGAAGAGGATGACAAGTCATTGACCCATCCACACAATCAACCCCTCCATATCGAAGTCCTTATTCATAAATCCCGTGTTAGACGTGTATTGATAGATGGAGGCACAGGATTGAATATATGTACACTAGATCTCATCAGGAGACTAGGTCTTTGAAAACAAATAATTGACACTAGAAACAACATAACCATCAAAGCTTATGATAAGGAAGAAAGATCCTCCAAGTGTCTTATTGCTCTCCCTATCAGAGTTGGACCGATTGAGAGGAATGTCATATGTCAAGTTCTGGATTTACCATTGGCCTACAATATTCTACTGGGGAGACCATGGATTCATGAGCTGCAAGCTATACTATCCACTTATCACCAATGCATAAAGTTTCCACATAATGGGATAGAAGTGATGATTGCTGCAAATGCAAACTACACTTGCAACAATATCAAAGCAGGTAGCATTATCCCACACAAAAAAGAGGCTATGGATGCAGTTGCTCATGAAACTACCAAGGACATGGTTATGAAGAGCTTTAGCAAAACCTTGAAACTTGAAGCAAAAGGTATGGGAGAGTACAAACTAGACCTGACTCCCTCAATGATAGAGCTTCCAGTGTCACAAAGATCCTGTGGGAAACCGTCATCAACATTCACACCTCTAGCATTTAAAGAGCTAGAAATACACAAGGAAACTATAATGATAAAGGCATCTACATCTTCTTCAGATTAAACAGAAGAATAGGCAGTCTTGGACTAGCTTTACAAAGGAGAACCAAGAGGTCAAACATGTGAAGATATCCCAAGAGCAGTATGGAAAGGGATATGAGTTCCTTACACAAATGGGTTACAAAGGAAAGGGACCTCTAAATGACACAGGATGAGGGATCATTGAATCCATACCCATGGAGTTCCGCCTCAATAGAGATAAAACAGGACTGGGTTTTAATACTCAATGCAACAAACCTACTTCAAAAGAGAGTCCACCTTCTGAAACATGGAATGATAAAATAGATGAGATAATATTGGGACCATGGCCTTATGAGAGATTACTACATATTGGTATAGAGAATCCTAAATATCAAGGAGAACTCTATGTACCTAGCTTTGAGGTACCACAGGATCTTCACACTCCTTTGATAGCACGACCTCCCATACAAGAGGTAGGAGACACCATAGCAACAATCACTCAAGAGGAACCCCAGCCACAGAATTTACATCCTAACTGGGGAAAATTAGTCACAATCTCACATGTCCTCGATCTACCTCACTTTGATCTACAAGTAGCTAACCGAGTCCATCAAATAAACATTGCTAAATATTTAAATAGATCTGATGATGATGTCATAGACTTTCATGACTATGAATGGGATCAGCTATCTATTGCCTCTGAAGAAATTGGAATAGATACAATTCACATGTTTGTGGCTCCCACAGCTCCTAGCAAATGATCTAACACTCCTTTCAAAGATATTGGTCCTCTTGAAGCAGAAGAAGAGGTCATCCCCCCAATCATTGATGGAGACATGATTGAATACATAAGTCTATGATAATTTCATTGGCTACAAGCAAGAAGCCTCCTTTTACAAAGAGATGATGATGAGATTTCTACTAACAAGTCACTAGAGTTTGATCCATATATGACTCACAATGACCCTTTTAACAATGATCTCACTCTTATTGATCTAAATGTCAAAGAAATTAACTTAATAGATCGTGTCATGTCAGTTAATAGTCTTGATGCTAACACAATACTGTCCTTCCCAGAATCTGACTCCCTAAAATTGGTACTTCCAGACCTAATTGATTGGACTGAAACAGATCCTACTCCTATCCTCAACTTTTCCAATGACCACTCCCTCACTTGTTATCTTAATGCTTGTGAACCTTAACCTTCTTCCACCAATGCAAGGAGAAAGAACATGTCACAGGAGGATATCATGTTTCTTAGTCACAAACTAAAAAATAAAAAGAAAAAGCGGACTGATGGTGAAAACCACTCTATGGCAGTATCAGATCCCAAAATAGTAAAGAAAAAAGATGTATCCAATGGCTAAAACCTCTTAGAGGCACCAAAGGATGAGACTCTTGATATCCTCCTTGAACACTTTCAAGAAAGATCTTCAGTATTGATTGAACCAACATAGCCAGTAAACTTGGGCACTGTTGAAAATCCTAAGATAGTTCATCTAGCACAATATTTATCAAAAGAAGAGAAGGTACAGTTCACCAAGTTCCTGAAGGAGAAGAAGATCAACTTCACATGGTCCTACACTGATATGCCAGGGCTAGTTCCCATTCTCATTATGCACCACTTATCTATAGCTCCCAATATTAAGCCCGTAAAACAAAAACTTAGAAAAATGCATCCTCATGTTGCATTATTGGTGAAAGAAAAATTAGAAAAGTTTTTGAAAGCTAGATTTATCCAAGTCATTGCCTATGCAGCATGGATCTCCAATGTGGTCCCCATTTCTAAATCTGATAAATCTATTAGAATCTATATGGACTTTAGAGACCTCAACAAAGCATGTCCGAAGGATGACTTCCCTCTACCAAATATTGACATGATCATAGACCTTACAACTGGCTTTCAGATGTATTCATTAATGGATGGATTCTCAGGCTATAATCAAATCAAGATCACCCCTAAGGATCAAGATAAAACTACATTCACATGCACATGGGGCACATTTTTCTAGAATGTCATTCCATTTGGGTTAAATAATGCCGGTGCAACATATCAAAGAGCTATGACAACAATATTCCATGACATGATGCACAAGAACATGGAGGACTATGTCGATGACACATTGGCTAAATCTAAGGAGAGAAGTACTCACATTGCTGACCTAAGAAAAATATTGGATCAAAGGGAACAGTTCCAACTCAGGCTCAACCCAAAGAAATGTGCCTTTGGGGTCCAATAAGGCAAGCTCCTAGGATTCATAGTATCAGCAAAGGGAATTGAGGTAGATCCTGCAAAGGTAAAAGCTATTCTAGAGATGACTCCTCCATGTAATATCAGTCAAATGAGGATTCTACAAGGGAGACTCCAGTCTATCAGGAGATTCATGTCCCAACTTGCAGATAAGGCACAACCCTTTACTAAGCTACTACATAAAGGGGTTACCTTCAAATGGGATGAACACTATGAAGCAAACTTCAGAGAATTAAAGGGGTACCTGGCTGCTCCACCTATTCTTATGGTGCCTATTCATGGAAAACCCTTACTCCTATAAATTTCAGCTATGACTACATCCCTAGGAGTATTACTGGCACAAGAAGATGAAACAAAGAAGGAATGAGCTATCTAATACATTAGTAGAACACTAGTCACTGATGAGCTTAATTATAGCATTATTGAAAAAGTATACTTAGCAGCTGTCTTCACATCATAGAAATTAAGACACTACATGCTCTCTCATATAGTGAAGCTCATTTCTAAGATTGATCCTCTAAAGTATCTTTTGAGTAGAACAACATTAACAGGACATTTGGAAAAATGGGTCCTAATTCTAAGTGAGTTTGATATTGAATATGTAGAACAAAGAGCTATCAAAGGATAGGTACTTGCAGATCAATTGGCTGATTCACCACTCTGGGATGATGAACCGTTACTAATTGAATTCCCTGATGAAATAATCATGCATCTCACTGAACATCCATGGAAGATGTACTTTGATGGTTCATTCACTCAACAAGGATCTAGAGTAGGGGTTCTCTTCATAACTCCACAAGGATACAAGATTCTCAAATCCTACAAATTAATGTTTCCATGCACCAACAATATCTTAGAATATGAAGCATTGGTCAATGGACTCAAGCTAGCCATGGAATGGAAGATCATAGAGTTACACGTGTATGGTGACTCCCAACTAATTATCAATCAAGTCAATGGGGAGTATCAAACAAAAGATGAAAAGTTAATGCCCTACAAGCAACTAGTTGATGATCTAAAGAAGTACTTTGTCTTCGTCACCTTCTAGCAGATACCAAGATCAAAGAACAAGGTTGTCGAGGCTATGGCTACCTTGGCATCCATGTTACAACTGGAGGAGCATCAATTTTTCTATGACTTCTTGGTGGAAGAACTATCCTATCCTACCTTTGCTAACCCTGAATACCAGGTAATATGTTCCTTGAATACCCCAGATCACTCTCGGTATGCCAGTATCATTGCTTACCTTTCTGACCAAACCATTACCGCCAATCTATCCAGAAACAAGAAAAGATCCCTAATTAGGACAGCATCATGGTATGTCCTCATAACTAACAACCTATATTGATGCAGTCTTGACAGTACACTTCTTTGGTGTTTAGAACTCAAAGAGTCTGATCTAGCATTAAAAGATGTCCATGAAGGCATATGTGGATCACACTCAAACGACTTTTCGTTAGCTAAGAAACTGCTTAGAGTAGGCTATTATTAGCCTACCATGGAGAAAGATGCTATTCAATTTTCAAAAGAATGTCTTAAGTGCCAGACACATGGAAACCTTATTCATGCTCCTACCAGAGAACTGATACCTTTCATAACACATTGGCCATTTCAGAAATGGCCTTTGACTTGGTTGGACAAATATATCCCAACTCCTCAAATGGACACAAGTTTATCATTACGACCACTGAGTATTTCATGAAGTGGGTCGAAGCCGTTCTGCTAATCAAAGCCACTGGCAAATAGGTGGCTATGTTCATTCTAAACTACATTATTTGTAGATATGGGATACCCTCTTCAATTGTGATAGACAATGGGGGCCAATTTAAAAATCAAGACATTGATGACCTTTGTGAACAGTTCCATATTACTCAACATTGCTTCTCAATCTATTATCCTCAAGGTAATGGACAGGCCGAGGCATCAAACAAGAATATTCTCAAGATCCTACACCGAACTATAAGCAAATCTGGTAGAGATTGGCACCTACAACTGAATTCGGCACTATGGGCCTACAGAATAAGCATCCAAACACCAATTGGAGCCATGTCATTTGCTCTAGTCTATGGCACTGAAGCAGTATTACCTATTGAGGTTGAAATCCCATCTTTACGGATATCTTTACAAGGACTGGTTATTGATGAATAGTACTGCATAGATAGGATAAATTCGCTGGACCTACTAGATGAGCGCAGACAACAAGTGTTTGATCACCTCAAAGTGTACCAAGCAAGGATGTCCAAAGGTTACAACAAGAAGGTCAAGCCACACAAATTTGAAGTAGGAGATCTCATCCTTAAGGAGAATCCTAAGAACCAACCTAACAGAGAGAAAAAAGGAAAGTTTGAACCTAACTAGCTGGGGCCTTATGTTATCACTGCTACTTTTGGGACTAAATCTTATCAATTAGCTACACCTGAGGGAGATGTTCTTCTAGATCCTATCAACACTCTACATTTGAAGCGGTTCTACACTTAAAATTCAGCTAGCAGAGCCTGTACAGCAAAAAGTTCTTACAAAATACCAAAAACATTCAGAAAATTGATCTTGAAGAAATCCAAAAATAGTGGAAAAGTTCCTTCAAAAAGGGGTATCCTTGGTGAAAACCTGGTAAAAAGGCACCTTGATACTACCAAAAACATTCAAAAAAGAAAAAAGAGCAAAAAAATTGAAAAAGAGAAAAGTGCCTTGATGAGCACCTGGTAAAGCAGGCATCTTGGTAGCAAAAAGAAAGAAAAAGATCTTGCCAAGTGGTGAAAACCTGGCAATCAGGCATCACTTATGTTCTGCGCTCCATCTATCAATGCACTACTGATACTAGGCCTTCATAATTTTGCCTATGCTCATATGCTGACTTCATTTTCCTACATGACTATCTTATCCTCTCTTGGGATTTGTCTATCTTTACGTTTCATGAATAAGTCATTCTGCACTGGGGGCATCTTTATTGGCATAGTCAGTTGCGGTTGCTAGGTTTCTCTAGGTTGGTTTGCCTCACGGATGCAATGTTTCTCGATACATGCAAAACAATCTCATTTTTTCAAAACAAGGGTGTCTTTTCACAACATCAGACCTGGCATTTACATTCATAGCATTCCTACAAAGCCATATTCGATCACAAACAGGAATGGATTATCCTATCAAAACATAGACATGGAACACCATATTGCTTATATTCTAATTTTCTGATTGATGAATCTTTACCATGTTTGACATATGGATGAACAAAGTACTAATTAACACACAGTTTTCTAATGGCTTGATTATAATTATTTAAATATCCTGATGAGGTTTTTAACTAGGGGCATCTAAGTAATTATAAATTTTATCTGATTGATTCTCAATTGATGATTTGTTATGTCTTCTTAGTTGCTCAATGATGTCTGCACAAAGACAAAGAGTCGCAAGGGTAGGAGGCATAATATTTTCTTGATTTTATGTGTATGGTGATTTTTCCCAATGATCCTATAAATTTCACCTAACTTGGATTTTTATGGTAAGAGCTACCACTATGGGTGGATAGCCGCATATATCTTGATCTTTGTTATGTGTAAACTACGATGAGTTTGAAACAATTTCCTTGTCTATTTTCTGATCCAGATTCTCACTAAGGTATATGAATCATAATGTACCCAAGGATATGAATTTTCAAGGTTATTGCAGGTCCAATATCTTGCCTTAATCAGAATCTAGTATATTAAAAGGAAGGTGACCATTTTTATCCTGGCTTCTATGCCTTGATGCCTAAGTCTATTTCCATTTCAATAAAACATAGTATTCATACTTTCATAATATCAGTGGGTATTAGTGATGGTTGTACTATCCAATGGTATCTGTTCCAAAACTTCCCATTGATGACAAAAATGTTGCAATATTTGCTAATAAGTGCCAAGTCCTAAGAGTCTGCATATAGCTACATTTAGAGATTGCATGGTGCCTTTATCAAACATAAATAACAACATAAGGAATTTTAAGCTCAAAAATGGTTTCTATCTTCTTCTAAAACATCAAGTTAATTACATCATCTATATTACTGATATCAAATATCGTTGCACATCCATAGCATGCATTTTTCATTCATTGAAAAGAGGGAACATGGAAATACAAAAATAAAAACATCCATGTATTGCATTTATACTTTTTCATCCTAAAGTGCATCCATACATCTATTTGGCATAACTAAAAAATCAAAAGAAACATACATTTGCCTTTTCACATAGGTATCATTTATAATATATCTATATTAGTAATGACTTATCACATCCAAATCATAAAATGATGTTATCATCTGCAAAATTGACTCATCATAAAACCAAGATATTGTCACGTGTGCAAAAAGTTACATTTACCACATCTATGGAAGCAAAAAGAACTCATGAAACATGTCCAAATCAAGAAACTGCATCTGATGTATATCATCATAAACATGGCACAAATCAAAGCATAAAGAGTATTAGAAAGCATAAAGTGTACCAGTGAGCATAAAGTGTATCAGTGAGCATAAAGAGTATCAGTATGCCAAAAATGAATCAGATATATATACAAAAGAGGGGATCTTAGCAGGATCCAGATATACATGTATGATCTTAAAATGTGCCTGTCAAAATGCTACAAAAATCTTAGCTTTGTCCCGCCCCCTCTCCCTAGTCAGGAGGAGGAGGAGGAGGTGGTGCAAAAGGTGCTAATTGAGGTGGCATGGCCCGCTCTGACTGCTGGGCCACTCGAGAAAATGTAGGAGCTCTCTTCCCCTCTGGAACCACTGCATGATATAGGGCATAATAATATGTGGCCCTCTATCCCTGATGGACTTCTGTATGGGCCTGTGCGTCCCTCTCTACCCTCAGTCTCTCCATCTTCCTGTCCTGATCTATAAGCAGGGCATCTGATATAGCCAGCCTAGACTCTACTATTGTGGCTCTAGCCTCCAAGGCTATAATCTGAGCTCGGAGCTTCTCTCTCTCCTACTCACATCTCGACAAAGGATCTCCATCCCTGCCTGCATCCTGATCCTGTGACGTCTCTCGTGGTCCCTGCTATCGCTGCCTCTGCTAGTCCCTAGTCAGGAGTGGACCAGTATCTCATTGTGGGACCATGAATCTACCGTCGGCCCTACCCACTTCCATTGGCACCACCTGTATCCACAGCCTCTCCTCTGCCACCTCTGTCATCTCCATCAGGCCCACCATCCAGAGGAGGACACCTGCCATCTCTACCACCGTCCCTGCCACCATCGCTACACCATCACGGCCCCCATGTCTCCCAAGATCCCTATCTCTACCTCCTCTACCCCTAATGGGTTAGTCATTAGGATCATAATCAAGTGGCTCCTCTATGCGAGGAATGATCTCCTCTAGCATAGTGAATCAAGGAAAGGGATACTGGAGCATCTCCGCAGCATATCCATTTGAAACACTTGCATCCTCTACATCTAGATGAACGTCCCAGTCTACTACCACCATGTCCCTAATCTCCTGATGTGCAGTCTTGTAAGTCAACTGTGCACCCCATAGAGGTGTCTCATCCCTGGTACAGGAATATACTGCAACATCCTCTGTACGGCCCTGTCGCCGACCATACTGCCTCAAAACTCTGGTGATAAGAAAATGCTCTATAATATATCTCGTCTAGCCAATCAGATATCTTCTTTGACACAAAAAAGGTACTTATCGGGCACCAGAAGTCCACACCTCATAGTCTAAATAAGGTTGCCAGACGACCTCTGTCATGTCATCAAATAGGCGGCACCAGTACTCAACCTTGCCCACATGGGGCTGCTATAAAAGGCCTGCATACATGTATACATAGGGCTTCTCAGGTGCCCTCTACCTATCTACAATTGGTCGTGTGATAGGGATGTGCTCCCAGGCCCAAATCTAAAGAATGAGGATACCCACGGTCATACTTTGGGTGTGATGGTATACGATCTCATGGAGCTCTCTATACATGTGCGCTAATATATAGCTCCCCCAAGAAAAACATCAATAGTGGGTGACCATCTGCTCAACCATGCCCACCCAGCCAACCAGGAATCCATGCTGACCTCTATTTGGCATGAGGATGCCGCCTACCAAACCAGCTAAGTACACAACTAATCATTCATAGTGATCGACCATGTAATCCCATGACAAGTGTCTCCTGTCTATGGTGTCATCCTGAAAGAATCTGCATGCAGTACCAATCACCACGCCAACTCTGGACTCAAAGAAAACCTCATGTCCAACCATTAGCATGCCAAGTATCCTCCAAACATCCTCTGACGTCACAGTAATCTCTCTTGTCGGTAAATGGAAGGTGTTGTGCTCAGAATGCCAT
This sequence comes from Thuja plicata, assembly GCA_018584345.1. NCBI lineage: Eukaryota > Viridiplantae > Streptophyta > Pinopsida > Cupressales > Cupressaceae > Thuja > Thuja plicata. The sequence goes on along the minus strand of MU227340.1, from coordinate 6,768,637 downwards.
CTCTCGGCAAGAGCAGTCAACAACCCATGGTTTACCCCGACCTCGAGTAAACCCATCAAGGACCATAATCCACATCGTCAGATCAAAGTTGTTTTCTCATCATCTGACAATCGGCCAAAAAATGCAAGTACACATGCAGGATAAGTGCCGTGAAATGTGACTACCTCAAACTGGGCCTGATTTGGACAAAACATTAAACCATCAAAATCCTGTCTACAATAAGGGACAACCTCCTAAAACAACTAAGTCATTCCAAAGATTGCAAGACACAAATAGATCAAAACATTAAAAAATCTAAGTCTTCTACCAGATACGAACTTGGAAATACAGGATGCGATTGCGTATATGGGATGCGATCCCAGAAAAATGGGATACGATCCTAAACTTAGGATACGATCCTAAACAAACAGGATGTGATTCCCTGATGGGTTTTCCATAAAAATGAGATAAAAGCATTCACACTAGATGCAATCTGGGAAAACCCAGATGCGACGTAGAAATTAGGAAAAATTGGATACAATCCAGGAAAAAATGGATGCGAGTCAGGATTGATAGGATACGATCTGGAATCCTGGATGCGATCTTACATTCAAGTAGGTCTAAAACACACAAAAATGCATGAAATTGAAAATTTCAAAATTCACAGGGTAGTTTATCAAGCACTTACTGGCAGTGGGTAGTCCGCTGGTCGCTGATGTCAGCAGCTCATCTTGAAATGGTGCTTCCTCATGGGGACTACCATCTTCTCTGTAGAGCTCTCTGAATTTCTAAGGAGGAAAGTGAAAATGAATAGTGAAATGGTAATTTTGGAGGCTTATATGGGTCTTTTGAGACATTTAGGAGTTCCGAAACTCCTCCCGGACAACTACAAATTTATTTATATTCTCTTTTTTCTCAATCAGGTACCAAATCGAAGGTTCCTCATATGTTTTCAGTAGCATAGTGTCATTTTTTTGTGACAATTTTGAAAATTCTGACTTTGCTTCATTTGTTCCCAACATTGGTCAATACTGCACATTTCATCATACATCTTGGTCTAAACATCATTTTATCAGCCTTATCACTCATATTTTCACATAATTACCTTGGAAATCGTGTGTTTATTTTTAGACACACCTTCTTCTACTCCACTCTTTCTTGCCCTAACTACTTCCTGCAAGTGTTATGTTCTTTTCAACTGAGGGATTTATTTCTTTTCCTTCGATTTCATTCCTGAGGGGCATGATCACATTATCATCAATTAAATTTTTTCTCAAAACAACATCAAAATGACTTCGTTATCAAACAAACTAGGGGCATAACAATTTCCTTGACTAAAGTCAGAACTGTTGGATAGAAAGCTTTGGTTCTCATGAGCTCAATATCTTATGTTTCCTCATTTTAAAATATTTTTATTAAGCTTCTGGCAGCTTCTTACTGATTTTCAAACAACAACCAAGTTAAGAATCAGTATTATCAATTTTTGGACGACAACGAAGTTCAGAATTGGTATTTTTAAAATATTTTATTGATCTTTGGATGACAACCAAGTTCAAAATCAATTCTATCAGTTTTGTTCGATCAAGTGCGAGACTGATCTCAGCAACATTTCATTCGACAACCAAGAACTGAATTCTCAATCTTTTTAAAGTCAAAATAAAAAAAATTCTTTGAATCAACGCGCCGCTCAAACATCAATTCAAAGAGGGGAAAATGTAACCACCTAAATTTGGTCTGTTCCAACTATGGACCCTATTTTCCCTAAGTGTGATCATACCCTCGATTATGTCCAAATGACCCTGTTACTACTTGGCATAA
>MU227340.1:6737497-6766452 GCA_018584345.1 Thuja plicata | reverse complement strand
GTCCACTTTCTCAAGCTTGACTTCCTTAAGGTCCACTTTCTCAAGCCACTCTCTTACACCCTCCCTTGCTTCTTTAAGGCTTTCATTAATTCCTTATTAATGAAGATGCCTTAAGCCTATGTCTCCTCTATGCCTCATTAATGCCCAAGGAATTAATGGCTCTTACACCTCCATTAATGAGTCCCTTAACTCATTAATTCACCTTGTCCCCACTCTCTCTCTCTCTCTCCTTCTATAAATAGAAGCCATTTTTTAGAGTAAATAAGCCTTCAGCTTAGATTAAAATCACATTGTTATGCTGTTGGATTAATCCTAGACTAACATTTCTCTTCATATTTCATGCTTTTACATTGTTATTATTCACATGCTTAGAGCTAGAATGCTTGTTTATCATCTTTTTAGCTTGTTTTAAACTAAAAATCCTTTATGCTAGGTTGTATTCATCACTGATTGTAGCATATTTTGAGGGCTAATATGTTACTAATCACACTCTCCCTAGTTAGTAGGCAATAGGTCGATATTAGTGGGTTTTGTATGCTTTATCTAACCTTTCAAGCTAATGAAATGACTTATTGAGTGTTTGTGTCTTTCTTAACAGGTTCCCAAATACACACACACAATTAGCAGCACAAGTAATACCTCCTATCTCTTTGCAAGCACCTGCACCTCCCAAATCCATAGTCGCTCTGCTTTTACAAACATTCACAACATTTTTAGCACAATTCCAACCACCACCAGTCAACACCCAGCAAACCACCATTCCACCCATCCCTACTCAATCCATTCTCAATACAGCAACCAGTTCACAACATCAAAGCACCCAAATCTCCATGCCTATTCCACCTTTCTCTTTCACTACGTAGTCACAGTAGAAAACACACTTCACCATAGGCATGTCACCTACCAACTCTTATATAACCAACCCTTATTTCTGCAAGGGTCCACCTTCCCTGCTCCACTAGCAATGTAACCGCAATGTATGCCAGTAGTTTTGTCTCAAATGCAAACCAACCCAAATCCTCCCATGCAACAACCATCTACAAATCCCTTCACCATACCCTAAATTCCCATCCAGCCAATCCAACAGTAGCAACCCATCCAACAACAACAACAACCAATCCAACAACAACATATTCAGCAACAACAACCAATCCAATAGCAGCAACAATCTATCTAGCAACCATCCCAACAACAACAACTGTAGAAAAAAATTACCAACCCATTCACATCCCAAGCATAAATCAACCCCTTTGCAGCTACACACCCCATTAGTCAAAATACATAGCAGTCACAACCACAAATGCAGGGGGCAAATCCTTTCATGGCACAATCACTACAATAGTTTTCTAATCCTTTTATCCAACCCACACAACAACAACAAACTCATTTTGTCAACTACATAGCCATGCCATCTTCCATTGCATCACAAACCATTCTAGTACCACAACAATTCAGTGTTCCCAATAACACCAATTACCTCATTACAGCCACTGGGGGCATTCTATGAAAGAAAACCCATCCTCCACCCTATGCAGGTGCACAACAGGCTCATCCCACTTATCAAACGCCTTAGCAAATACAAGCATACTTCCAGCAGTTGCAGCAACCCTATCAAGCGTTGCCACCTCCTCCACTACAATATTCCCCTCAGTCATAGCTCCCACCACAATAGCCTATATACGCTGACCAACAACCGTTATATCAAACACCACAATATCCCCCATCTTTTCCATTTGATCCATATCAAATTTAGGGAACCAATGCAATCGGGGTTAATAATCCTCCCCCACAAATCAATCATGAATGGGAGGAAATGAAGAATGCTCTCAAAGAGCTAAAATTAGGGATTGAGGCTAAAACATTCAAGTTTGAAGAGGTGTGTCCTTACCCATTTGATCGATCTATCACAACCATACCCTTCCCCAAGCATTTTGAGACACCCAAATTTGATAAATATCAGGGGAAGGGAGATCCTGTGAGCCACATGAAAGAATTCTACATGGCATGTCAAGAAGTGGCCTAAAATGATAATCTCCTCATGAGACTATTTCCCAAGAGCTTAGGAGGAATCACTCTCAAGTGGTTCTACAAAATCCCCTATGACACAGTCTCTACTTTTGCTGAACTATCAAAAAATTTTGTGGCCCAATATGCACATAACGTTGAAGATCAACTCTCACTCCTTGATCTATGCAATTCCAAATGAAAGGGAGGAGAGAGCCTGACCAATTACCTTCAGTGCTGGCAAGGGCTTACTACAAGATTGTCCTATCAACCCCGCAAGAAAAATCTTATCAAAATATTCATTAACAAGCTCCATCCTAAGCTCGCCTATCACATGTGCATGAATTACATACAAACTTATCAAGACATCAGAATCAAAGGCATGGATCTTGAGTGAGTTCTCATAGAAGATGGTGTCATCAAACACTACAAAGATTCCCACCCTAAAAAACATAATAATGATCAATCATAGTACTGGAACAAGTACAAGAATGTAGTAACTAACAGAGCCACTAACACCAAACATGTTCAGGTTGTGGTAGCCAGTCCCAACATGCCTACCCAAACTTATTAGCAAGAATCACCAGTATATACATAACCTCCTCCCATGTATCAACAACCCACTCTCGTGTATCCCCAACCGACGTACCAACAAAACATACACCCTCAAGGCGCAACTATCTATCCCCCTCCAGGGATGTCATATCAACCCAACTACCAAGGTCCTATGAACCAAACACATTCTATATTGGTCCCACATGGAAAACAAAGGCCTAACACTCAGAATGCACCACAATGCACGTTTACCCCCTTTGGTGAACCCATAGATGTCATCTTCTACAAAATGATCCAAGCCAATCAAGTTGCATACCCAAAAATGTAGTCATTTGATGACTCAACACCTAAGCCTGACTGGTATAAAGACAACGAGTATTGTGATTACCATTGTGTTAAGGGACACACCACCCTTAAATGCATCAAACTAAAACATTACATCCAAGATCTCATTGACCGCAAAGAGATCAAAGTGGACTCTCCTTCCCAACCATCGCCAAACGCGGGCCTTAAAATCTATCATAATTCCTGAACACACCTCAGGTAAAGGCCCAGGAAATCCTACTCAATCATTTGACCAAGGGAAGGGTAAGCAAGGAGAAATAATGATATAAAAGATTATACAAATGCATATATCAACTATGATAATCTCATCGGCTACATATCCCAAGTCCAATCCTCCATCAGTGTCATCCATGTCAAGGGTGTCGATAACCAATGCGCAGTCATCACTCACTAAGGCAGAATAATAGTTTTCAGTGCAAGTACCGCTCCATCTACTGGTACCCAATAAAACCTTTTGGAACACCTAGGGAATACTCCTGCCCAAATTTCCATCTTGGATCTCCTTCGCACCTCACCTACCTATCAAGAGATCCTCAATAAATCCCTACAAGAATCCCGTGTTCCCAGCAACATCAACCTCATCGAATTCCAGAACCTTGTGGGCTACTTGTCTGCATCTTGTGGGGTCTCCTTTAAACCAACAAATGTACCCTTAGAAGAACCTGATCATAATCTTCCACTTAGTATTGCTGTCACGGTTAAATATTTTTCCATCAAGTGGGTCATCAAAGATAATGGTTCGACGCTAAATCTGTGTACTCTAAAATTCATAAAATAGTTGGGTTGCACTGAAGCTGATATCACAAATGATGTCATAACAATCAAAGCATATGAGAATCTAGAACGCACTTATGAATGCACCATTTCATTACTCATCATAGTAGGCCCTATTATCCAGGATACAGTATGTCATGTTGTTGATCTTGACCTTACCTTCAACATCATCCTTGGATGCCCATGGATTCATTCTATGGAGGCTTTCCCCTCCACCTACCATCAGTGCATCAAATTTCTTGATAATTACACTGAGATCACCATTTGTGCAGACCCCAAGCCCTTCACATACTACAATGCATTGAAAACCTTGTTCCCACATTCTAATCATTGTCCTGGGATTGACATTGGCACCTCTATCGCCAGTTCATCTTGAACCCATTCAGACCCAGAAACAATCCTCTCTTCCACCCTTCCCATGGTCAAGATAAAAAACAAATGTTGTGGCAAATACAATTTATCTGATGCCTTCACAGTTGGAGCACTGTCAGTTGATCCATACACTCAAGGTTGCCAACCTAATCCAAGCAAGACAAAACCAAAAACAACCAAGCCGCTACAATTGGGTCCTACCACTTTTATCTTAAATGGTATTTTGAATAGCTCGGAAATGACACCAAACATCAACCAATGGCTCTATAAGGATCCACCACCGAAGGACAGAAGTCACCTCAATTAATTCAAAGGTAAGTACCCTGCAACTCACAAGCTGGTGACAGAAAAATGGAACTACCAAGGAGGTGGAATTGGTTATGAAAAACAAGAAATGAAGGATCCTATTGTACCTACCCAACAAGAAAGGAACCTAGGCCTTGGCATGGAAGCTAACATGAATGGGGTCACTAATGAGAACATCTATGCCTCTTATCCTTCCCTGGGTGAAATTGCTGACATAGAAGATGTCCCGAAAGAGAAATTTGTGAGAGCCTATGACGATGTCTTTGACAATGAAACCTTCCTAGGCAAATTTTTCCTACACCAGCTTTCCATTCTCTTCATTGAACTTCCCCTCCGCCATCTTGAACTCATAGATTGGGACCAACCAAGTGTCGTACACATTGACAAGTTCCAAAGCGAAGACATACTCTTAAGATTTATGGGAGCAATTAAACAAAGCAATGACTAGGGGAAAAATTTAGCACATGTCTACAAGCTAGATCCAAAGGCATACTTTGGGGAAGAGGATAACTTTAGCTGGAAAAATGAAGTAGAAAACAAAAATAAAAAAGAGAAAAATTGACCCCCTAGCAAAAACCCGCCTAGGGTGCTATTTGATCACAAAAAAGTAAAAACAAAGGACGTATCCACTGGTGAAAATCTCCCTGAGGCGCCTGAGGATGAAGATTCTCCTCTTCCTCTAATCCATGATTACAGACCTGAACAGTCATCAATTCTTATTGAAGAAACAAAACCTGTCAACCTAGGCACCAAAGAGAATCCCACCATCACATACATAGAAACATCTCTGACTGAAGCAGAAGAATGAGATCTTGTCACTCTCTTGAAGGAATCCATAAATAAGTATGCATGGTCTTACTCCCACATGCCGATATTAAACTCCAACTTGGTAGTTGACCATCTAGTAGTGGACCCAAACATCAAACCTATCAAACAAAAGCTCAAAAAGATGCACCCTATAGTGGCACTACTTGTTAAAGCAAAGCTAGAGAAGTTACTCCAAGCCAAGATCATCCGCACCATTGACTACTCTGACTAGATTTCTAACATGGTTCCAGTGTCTAAACCTGATAAGTTAATCGGGATATGTACAAACTTCTGAGATCTCAACAAGGCATGTCCCAAGGACGATTTCCCACTACCAAACATAGACATGATAGTAGATCTCACAGCAGGACATGAAATGTTGTCAATCATGGATGAATTTTTGATATATAATCAGATCCATATTGTAGAAGAAGATCAGTACAAGACAACATTCACAACCCCCTCGAGCACCTTTTTCTATAATATGATGCCATTTGGCTTGAAGAATGCTGGTGAAACCTATCAGAGGGCCATGACTATCATTTTTCATGACATGATTCACAAGATTCTTGAAGACTATGTAGATGATATCTTGGCAAAATCAGTAAAAAGGGAAGATCACTTAGATGTTTTTGAATGCATCTTTGACAGGATTAGACACTATTGCCTAATGCTCAACCCTAAGAAGTGTGTCTTCGGGGTCACATCAGGAAAACTCCTTGGGTTCATCGTATCCATAAGAGGTATTGAAATAGATCCAAATAAGGTACACACTATCATAGAGATGGCTCCACCAAAAAAATCCAGCAACTATATAGCCTCCAAGGAAAGTTACAATCTGTGCGTTATTTTATCTCTTAGTTAGCAGACAAGTGCCAACCGTTCACTCATCTCCTGTGAAAAGATAACACTTTCAAATGGGATCCTAAGTGTTAGAAGAGTTTTGACAAGATCAAAGAATATTTGGCTAATCCACCAATCTTGATACCACCTGTACCCAGCTAACCACTCATTGTATATATTTCTGCTACTGCAACAGCACTGGGGGCACTCCTTGGTTTTTTGGATGATGAAGGCAAATAAAGATCCATTTATTACATTAGTTGGACCTTAGTGGGTTATGACCTCAATTATTCCCCTATGGAAAAAGCATGTATGGCACTGGTCTTGGCCACTCAAAAACTTCACCACTATATGCTTAGTCATACAACCAAGCTCATTTCAAAAGTGGACCCTCTCAAGTACCTAGTCTCCAAGACTACTCTCATAGGACAAATGACAAAATGGGTTATGTTGTTAAGAAAGTTTGATATTCAATATGTAGACAAAAAGGCCATTAAAGGGTAAGTCATCATCGATCAGCTAGTAGAAGCCCCATTGGTGGATGCCTATCCCCTAATCACTAAATTTCTAGATGAACATTTGTGCATGATAAAAGAGAAACCTACTTTGCAACTCTAGTTTTTGATGGGTCCTACACAGCTCATCATGTAGGGGTAGGAATACTTTTCGTCACACCTCAAGGTGACTACATCCCTATGTGATTCAAATTGGGATTTCCCTACACAAACAACATTGCAGAATATGAGGCACCAATCACAAGGATTCACATGGCTATAGAATGGAACATCATAGATATACATGTCTTTGGTGATTCCCAACTCATCATCAAACACGTCCTAGATGAGTATCAAACCAAAGATGACAAATTGATGCCATATAAGCAGATGGTTGACAAGATGAAAGAGCATTTCCTCCACTTGCAGATAACACAAGTACCACATTTGCAAAACAAGGCTGCTAATGCAATGGCCACAATTGGCTCCCTTTTAGAGATTCCTCATGAGTCTACACAATACAAATTCTTAGTTGAGCAACTTCATGCTCCCGCTTACAAGAATGATGAACCAAATTGCTTATGTGTCTTGGTTGGTCCCCAATCCCCATGGTACCACAATATCTAGGCTTATTTATAAAATGGTATCATATCCCCTAATCTCACCTCAACCCAACGCCAAAAATTTATTCGCAGAGCTTCCCGCTAGACCCTCATATCCAACAACCTTTATCATCAAGGCTATCACAACGTTCTCTAGATGTTTAGATGAAAATGAATCCACCCAGGCTCTACAAGAGGTACATGCTGGAATCTATGGTGCCCACATGAGTGGCATGGTCCTAGCCAAAAAATTTTTACGTACAGGGTACTATTGGCCTACAATGGAACATGATGCGTGTGATTTCATCAAGAAGTGTCTACCTTTCCAACAACATTCTAATCTGATCAATGCTCCTGCATAGGACCTCAGACCTATTGCACCTCCTTGGCCCTTCTCTTGTTGGGGTTTTGACCTCATTTGTAAGATGACTCCCCTTTCTTCTGAAGGCCAAAAATACATAAGCACAGCAATGGAGTACTTTACCAAGTGGGTCGAAGAAATTCCACTCACCCTCACTACAACTGTCGAGATATCCAAATTCATCCTCTAGTATCACATTGTTTTCCTCTTCGGCATGCCCTCCACTATCTTCATAGAACATGGAAAACCATTTGAAAATCAAAATTTCAGTGATCTATGTGCTTTCTTCCATATCCATCACCATTTCTCAAATTCATATTTCCCTCAAAGTAACGGCCAAGCTGAGGAAACTAACAAGACCCTTCTAAAAATCCTCAAGAAAGCTGTTAATGATACTGGTCGTGACTGGCATCTCTAGATCAACCCCACTCTCTGGGCATATTGCACTTCATACCGTACTCCTACAGGCACTACTCCATATTCCCTAGTCTATGGTGCTGAAGTTGTCTTACCAATTGAGGTCGAACTACCATCCCTCTGAGTATCACTGAGAGGCCTTGTTGATGATGAATATTACCGAGTAGCATGACTCACACAACTTGATCTACAAGATGAAAAGTGCTAGCAAGCCTATGATGACCTGATTGTCTATCAAAATAGACTCAAGTAGAACTATAACAAGAAATTCCACCCATGCTAGTTCCAGGTGGGTGACCTTGTGCTAAAGGAAAATCTGAAAGTGGGTACTAATTGAGTGAAGAAAGGTAAATTTGAAGTTACCCAGCAAGGCCCATACATTGTCACTGCATACTTCAGTTCTGAGGCATATCAACTCTCCATCCCTAAAGGAGAACCCTTGAATGATCCCATCAACATCATTCATCTCAGGCGCTTCTATGCCTAACAGCTGGTTATTCATTCTAGTTATCTGAAAACATCCATAAAAAGTATAAAAAATCCTCGAAGCCATCCTCTAATCCCACCATGTTGCATACTCTACAGTCATCCCGACATCTATGACATCTAGCCTAGCCATGAAGTCTATCCTCACCCTTATCCTCCAGACCACTCTCACTGTTAGTGGGTTAGTGTACCACCCCCAAACTCTGACCTCCCTGGTGACATGAGGATGTAACCCACCCTCTGCCACCACCCCTTGTTGTAGTCCAAACTGTCTCATGACCCTGGATGCCCTATACCTCTCTATCTAGTGGATGGTCCTCCCTAGAAGAAAGCAATCTTTCTATACATAGGACAAGTATAAAAAATACTCAAAGTCATCCTTTTCTCCCACCTCCCAGTCCATGGCTCCCAATGGCTCGCAGAGTCTATATGGGGTCTAGCAGAAAACCTGAACCTCATCTAGCAACCGATGCCAATGTCCCATCTATCCCACAGAAGTGTATCTCAATGGAAGCCTATATTTGCATGCATAAGGCTCTCCTAGTTTCCGCACCTTCCGTACACGCATCAGTTGAAACACTGCAATGTGCTCCCATACCCACACTGATAACAAGGTCACTCTAGTTCCCATGTTGCGCACCACGCGGTACACAGCCATGTGTAGATCATGATATAACTTTCCCAAGACAACATATACCCAGTAGTAGGTCATCCACTCCTTGAGAATCCCTTCCATTGCCTGAGACCATCCCACCCCAAACCCATGTCCGGATAAGTCCACCAACATCTGCCCACCGATCAATCTAGCCAAATAGAGTGCTATCTGCCTCAGTCTCCTATCAACCGCTAGCTTCCAAGGTATCCACGTCCTATATGTGTGTATGGTGAAATCTTTAATCTTGGGAGCAAGGTCAAACATGATAATTTAGTGGGTTAGCACATATAATTCATAAAATGAACAAAGAAACCAACAAGACTCCATCATAACATCAAATTGAGCCAAAAACAAGTTAATTTGCACCCTATTCAACTTGTTTGATTTGCTCTTTTTGATAGATTGTGCATGTTCTCTCTCAAACATAAATGAATTAAATCCCCAATACAATGCAACTATGAAATGCAAGATTGGAACAATGAAGAGATTTAAGAACTAGTATGAGGAACTAGGCTCAAATCCTCCAAAAAGATGATCTTAAACTATGAAATTGATATGAAACATGCAAGATAACAACTATGATTCAACTATGATTTATTTTAGCCAAATAAACATAGCATGTAATATGTATGTGATTTAAATAAGGAACTAAGAGCAAACAACTATGAAATCTAGAGCTGTGTTAGCATGATAACAATGAAAATATGAGAAATGAAAATGCATGAGGAGAAGGCCTCTATTTATAGATTTTTGGGATAGAAAAGGAGGGGTTGAATGATGTGGTATCTATGGGGCATCCAAATAAAATCCACATAAGGGACATATACGCTTTAAGGGGTGTCTAATTTGAAGTAAAATATAGAAATAAATATTGAGTGGCTCAAGAATTCCAAGTGGGGGAAAAAGGAGTAAATAGCCTTAAAGAGGAATGGGTGCCCATTTTGGAGAGAATTCTTACATGTGGGTGAGCATTCCATTAGCCTTAAAATGGTTAGGAATCACCTCTTTAAGTATGATCAGAGGGTGATTAGTTAGGGAAGTATGTTTAAGAAATGAGGTGATGGGAGTAGAGTAGGAATAGGGTAGGCTTAGGGTACACTTAGGGTAGGTCTATAGATTGGATTAATAGGTTTCTAGCTAGGGTTTATATTATAATTCAAATTAGATTTGAATAAATCATAGTTTAGAAGAATTAGGGATATGGAGGGATTTTCATAAATATAAATTTATTAAAAAGGGGATTTTGTGAGGCAAATATATTTAATTAAATATATTAGGATAGTATTTGATCATTGATAATTACCAACTATGAAACTATTTAATTGATTAAATTAAATAGTTAGATGAAAAAGGGAATTTAATAATAATAATAATATTAATATATTTGGACGTCTACATTTTGCCCCTCTTTGGCGTGGCTTCGCAAGTGACACTGCATCAAAGAAAAGAAAATAAGTTGCCCCAAAGGAAGAGGGTTTCTAGGAGTCATGCTGAAGCAATGACAATATAGGGTTGTGCCCCCTCGAGAGAAGAACACAACAAAGACAACATTGTGAAATTTTCTCGAAAAAGGATGCAATGGGAATGAGGAAGGGAAAGGAGGGAATAAATATAAGCCTTTTGAAATGCAACTATGAATGCAACTATGAATGCAAATGTAATGATGAGATTAAATGCAACTAACGAACCTTGGGGATCCATTTGTGTGAAAATATGGAGAGCACATCCAAATTTAATATTACAAAAGGAGGTATGCATCAGGTGTTAGAAAACACAAATGACAAGATTCCTTTGTGTGGACTAGATGCTCAAACAAAAGAACACTACAAAAGATGCATGTATCAGTAGCCACCAGTCACAATGTACCAAGATATAGTAGATCGAGGTAGTGGTGAGTAGGTTGAAACTGACACAAAAAGATAAAATCAATAAAGAAGGCCTCATGACCAAGCAGTCATTCAGTCCAAAGTTCTTGCCATGAACATAAGTGATATGATGAAGGATTTGATAAGATGACTTCGAAAGGATGCATCCTGAAAGGAAAATATTGGATTTGATTGTAAACTATATTTGCTGGCAAAAGCTATGAATGGAATGAGAAGCAAGGATAGTCGGTAACAAAACTGATATGGTGAAGAACATGATCATAGTCGTGGGAGTCAAAATGTCACTCAAAAGGGAAAAACTGAACAATGCGGAAAGAAATAAATGTTTATTGCAAGATTTTGGAGAATTTTATATTTTTTTGAATTTTTTGTGATTTTTGAATTTGTTTGGATTTTTTTGACGCATTTAGGCTATACAATGGGACTAATAATAGAAAAATATACAAGCGGTTGAAGAAAATAGGGGGGAATTCTTATAGAAATGGGGGCTATAAGAGGGGCGGGAGGGCTTAAAGAAGGTCATTGTGAATAGTGATTGGACGTGAAAAGAGCTCTGGAGAGAAAACATGGCTGACAAGAGGATGACGGGGCAATTGGGAGAGCGCGTTCGGACCCATGGGAGACCCGTGGAGTGGCTAGTACCAGTGAGTATGTCAACTGATACCTTACTTTACTTTTGTTCAGAGTTTTTTGAACGCTTTTTTGTGGGTTAGGGTTCATTAATGAGGGTAGAAAGGGTGGTAGACTGGAGACACCAGTTCTCAAACCAGTGTCTATGAAGACACCGATCCCCGGATCAACATCTTCGTAGATGTTGGTCCTCAAACCTTCATCTCTGAGGATGTCAGTCTGGGCAAGAAACACGCAGAGAGGTCAGTTGAAGAACCAGCGTGTCCTCCTGAACTGGCATCTACGCCAAAAGGGGCAGAGGCCGAGGGGGAGGGAAATGGAGGGACCTAGCGTGGGCTAGGGATGGATCAGAAATAGACCTAGGGATGAGATGACCCATTTTAAGAGGGGTTAGGCTTGGAATAGAAGAGATATGGGTTGACATGGTGGATTTTGGATTTTGCAGGAGTAGTTCCCACCATTGGGATCTCGGGAGCACTGGCCATCGATGATGGAGTTGGAGACCCAACTGACAGACGTGGACTAGGGGTTGTTAGCAGCAGTTGGATTAGACTATGTGCCCCAATGGCCTAGGCTACGGGCACACAACAACTACATTTGGAGAGTGAATCTTCCTATTAAATTAGTGAACCTTGGAAATGTATAATATTGGAAATTTGAGTTAGGTTTATTTGGGTAATTATTTAAAGATTTTCCTTAACAAGGAAGGTAGATTATTTTAAATAACCCATGAGGTTGAAAGTGGTTAGATTTTATTATTTAAATTTTTGGGTTGTAGTCAAATACAAACTTCATAATGTTACTTTTATATGGCCAGTATATAATAGATCAACCTTTAACAACGTAATTTTTGATATTTAAGTTAAAGATTAATGCGTTTAATTAGAGAAATATATTGGGCTTATTATTATTATTTATTTATTATCTAATTATATCCTTAGATCACATTGAGGGAACAAATAGTTGGGTGCGCCATAAATGTACACATTAAACTTTCAGATACTAACCAACCCTAAGGAATTTAATAACATCTAGATTTAATTTGAGGATTAAAGTATCCTACTATGTCCTTAAATTACTCCATTAATTAATTTCAAATAATTATTTTAATGACCTCATTATCTTGTAACCTCTTTGACTGAACCTTTTGAATTTTGATTAGGACAAGGAACGTTGGCAAGTATGAACCTTGTCATGATTCCCCTCTTAGTAAACCCCCAACACCTTCCTCTTTCAAAAAATGTAAACTTAAACATGTTACCATTTAATTTGATGATGTTGAACGGTATACTCAACTTAGTAAAATCTTGGACATCTGTAAAACTTTGTAAACTAGTTGCAAACTTATCCTTTAAAAAAAATTGTGTGTTTTTGGTGTAAAAGTTTGGGGATGAGTACATTATGGTTCCCAACCATTACATTTTCTTGTTACTCTATGTAGGCATAACTATTAGGTTGTTGAAATCAATAGCTTGGTCACATTTGTACTGTTCATGTCTCTTTTGAGTGTTGCTCTTTTTTTTTTGTTATCCATCTATTATCTTACTAATACCTAATCATAACTATATTTTAAGATTTCATGAAAATCTACTTATAATTTAATATATCAAACATAAGAAACTATTTTCTTGTCGATGTCTAGTCATAAATAGATTTTAAGAACCCATTAAAACCTATTTATCCTTTAATATATTGAGCTGAAATTTTTTTTTTATGGCCAACACCTAGTCATAATTACATTTTTAGAACCCATTAAAATATATTTATCGTTTAATATATCAAACTAAAAAAACTATTTTCTTGTTCTGATTAAGTAAAAATAGGTTTTACAAGGACCTGCAACCTTTACAAAGTAATAAAGCTCAGCAAGTTTTACAAGGACCTGAAACCTAAAGAATTAAAACAAATATTCAACAAAGGAGCAAAAAATAGCTGTGCCTGAGCACCCATAAAGGAAAGGAGATAGAAAAAAAATAGAAACTAAACCAAAAGAAGTCCTACAGATACAACAATAAAAACAGGGACAACAAAAAGCCCCAAAGGGAAGGAAAATAGGACAGCTACATTCCATGCACCAACTCCTCTGCTTCAGTGATCATAAGTTGCATATTTCTGACCGAACTCTTGAGCTCTGCAGTATCTTTTTCCTCCTTAGGAATGTTCTTCTTAGTACTAGCTCTAGTGCGCAATCCCAGGCCAATTCCCTCTTTGATCTCTCTGCTTTCCTTCTCTTTTTTATTCCTATCCATTTTGTCCATTAGAATCTGCGCATGACCACAGTAATCCTTGAGACTGATAAGGCATTGTTCCCCAATTTTTTTAACAGTGGCCTCCAACCTCTCCACCTTAGTGTTCAAGTTCATAATCTGCTCAACATTACTCTCTTTCTCAGCCCTGTCTTGGATGTATTTGATATTTCTCTCCATTATCCCCACTTTATTAACAAATTCTGATTGGGCTTCAGAATTCCCTACCACTTCTTTCATTTCATTCAAACAAACAACCACCAGTTTTTCCCCAATACCCATACTGTTAAGAATATTTATTTCAGCCTTTATAATATCAACTTCTTTTTTTAAGTTATTCTAATGATCAATCAGACTGCTTACCAGACCAATGAAACCCACAATGTAATCTTTGTTGTCTATAGAGAAAAAGTGCTCCCCTGTGTCCACATTGTCATGGAAATCACTTTCCTTAGGCCCAAAATGTTCATCAATTCTGTTGTTATTTTCATCTTTTTCTTCTTCTTGCTTCTTCTCTTCAATTTTCTCCCTAAGACAGGTGTCTTCATTGCCCTCATCTTTTCTCTCCTCCATGTTCTCCTCTTTTTCCTTATCCTCCTTGTTCTCCTCTATGTTTTCCTTTAAATCTTCCTCGTCCGAGGTAACAATAATTCTCCTCTTGCTAGAGTGGTTATTCTTACGGGTAATTTTAACTTTCTCCTTACCCTCCCTGCATTTCCTTTTTTTATCCTCCTTTTTCTCCTCCTCAAAATCAGTGTTTGTTTCCAACTCCTCATTCTGAAACTTCTTCTTTGTTATCTTTTTGCCCTTTTTCTTTCCACCTCCCTCCCCAATCTCCTCATCACTATCCTTCTCTGTTTCCAACCCTTTAGAGTAGGGTTTCTTCTAGTTTTTAGAAACACCCTTTCTGTTAGATTTAGGGGTTTTAAACCCTTTGGACTCCTCTTCACTCTCTATTTCTTCCCCATCCATACTGTCATCTTCATCCCCATCTGTCTCTTCTTCCTCCTTCAAAATTTTCTTTCCCAGTGGCCTTTCCACTTTTTTAGATTTTAGCACCTCATATATGAGAAGCATAAGCCCTTGGTGGGATGCATGATCCCCCTTCAAATATTTCTGTAAACTAGATATGGTAGCATCTAACGAACTAAGTAGATAGTAAGGTAAAATGACTTTAACCTTATGCCTAAAATGGTTTAATAACATGAAATGGTGCCCATACGCCCTAGTAAACCTACCATCTAGAGTGACATAACTGATTATCACATAAAGGACATACCTCCAGGGTCTGGAAATGCACTTCAGATTATGGTAGGAAGCATCAATCTTGACCAGTCTATTCTTTTCCTTCTCATCCTCTGGGAAAGATTCCCAAGCTTTATCCGAGATCAATCTATCTCTATAAAACTTAATACCGTCCATACCCATTCCAGTAGCTTCAGCTATGATCTCCTCCATAACCTCCATATACTGATCTCCAACCAGAATCTTGCCCTCTTTCCAATTTTTCATGAAGATCCTAGTAATAGAAGGATTCCTACCATGGAGCCATTCCAGGAAAACAGCCAGCCCACCCTCTTTCATGATATTCCAAACTCCCTACTTTTTCTTCCAACTTTTACAGTTAACATGCTCAACTCTTTTCTTGTTTCCTCCCATTTTCTTACTCTGGTTGAAACAAATTTTAGTGTTATGACTGAATAAAATGCCAAAATGAATATTTTGCAAAGCCAAAAGGAGCCAAAAAGCGTGCCAAATCCATCTCACAATCATAATAGAGTACTTACAACTTTGAAGGTAATAATGACACATCACCTCCATATTAATGATTTTAAAACAACTTACCATTTTTAATAATTTTCTGACGACTCCTTAATCGATCCATCTCAAGCAATAATTTTGCTTGAGATGGCAAGTCATTTCCATCATCCCACTATGCCACTTCATCACTCTGAGATACATTATTCGTCACCTAGTCAGCAACGCCATTAACCTCATGATAATTATGGGTGATAATACAATTTTCAAAAGAGCGCATAATATCTTTGGCTTTTTGAATAATATTGTATATAGTCCATGAGGCGGGAGTGTCATTGTTTAAACATTTGACTATGTTGAGAGAATCCCCTTCTAACCAGACTTTAGTGATACCTCTTTCTTTAGCTAACATAAGACCCTGAAGAGCCGCACAGGCTTCTACGAGATGATTAGTTTGATTAGCGATAGGGATAGCTTTTATACATGTACAAACACCATTTTCATCTCTGATGACAATGCCACATCCTACTACCCACGAATTGCCCTTGGAGGCACCATCAAAATTGATTTTCTACCATCTCTTCGGGGGACAATCCCATCTAGCATCCTCTCTTTTAGTTTTGTTGTCCTTTTTTTTTGGAATTGCCATTGATTTTCCAAATTTTTAACAGGAAAGCACTGTTCTCCTCTAGAGGTTCTAACACTTTATCCTTTAACATAAGATTCTGTTTTATGGCTCTCTTAATCTTAAAGAAAACCTCCTTTTCACTAGTAATCTTGTCTCTAAACACTCTATCATTTCTTTCTCTCCAGACCCCCCGGCAAACATGGAGTAGGATAAAATTCCAAATCTTAACAACTATGTCATGCTTTGAAGGATAGATCCAAGATTTAAAAAGACTCTCTAGATTATCAGGAAAAACCCACTCAATATTAAGGACCTAGAAAAAAATATCCCAAATTTTTCTAACAAACGGGCAGTGGATGAAGATATGTCCTACACTTTCCTCCTCTTGCTTGCAAAGATAGCACCTGTTAACAATAGTCATACCTCTTTTTCTGAGATTATCAGTTGTCAGAATTTTATTTTGCATCATTAACCAAAAAAAAACATTAATTTTAGGAATGAGGTTTTTATCCCAGACTTTCACCCAAAAAGGCTCAATAAGGTCTTCAAACTCCAAATGGTACAGAGAAGAGACAGTTAAGTTACCATCATTACTATGTTTCCAAACAATCCTGTCCTCTTCCTCAATCAAATTGATTGAGTTGAGAATTTTGTTAAGATGACCCAGTCTTATATCAATGATAGATAAATCTTTCCAATGACCCCTTTTCCAATAGTCTTCAGCTTTCCTTTCAAAAATACTTCTACACTGATTCTCAAAGATACACCATTCAGGGCATTCCTTGAGGGGGGAATGAATAATCCACTCATCATCCTAGAAAAGAACTTTGCTACCATTTCCCACTTTCCACTTAATTCCTTTTTTAATTCTAGATTTATTTTTCATCATTTTTCCATATGAAAGATCCAACCCTTTCCCTATCCTTAGTCAGAAAGGCATCAAGATTAGGCATGTCCTTATTATACTTGTTATCCCATATAAGAGTCCATTCTCCTAAAGAGTTATAGTATCTCCATATAACTTTGGTGAGGAGATTCTCATTCAAGTTCTTAATTATTCTTAGCCCTAGGCCCCCTTTCTTGATCAGACAACAAACTTTGTCCTAGGCTATAAGCGCTATCCTTTTTTTTTTTCCATCCCTGTCCACAGAAACTATTTTTGAATTTTTTCAATGGCTTCACAAATTTTTTTGGGGATTTTAAAAATGCTCAAAGCATAAAGAGGAAGACCTTGAAGAGTAGCTCTAAGAATATGGATTTTACCCACTTGACTTAGCAACATCCCTTTCCATCCCACAAGTTTACTATGAAATTTGTCCACTAAGGAGCTCCAAAAAGTATCTGGAGGTTCTAAACAGAGAGGGAGACCAAGGTAAGTACCAGGCATAGTGCCCAAGTCACATCCTAATATCTTAATGATTCTCATCTTTCTTATGTCAGGGACATTGAAAAGATACACCGAACTTTTTCCCCAGTTTATAATCTGGCCAGAAGCTTTCCCATAATTATTTAAAGCTTTCTTAATATTAATAGCATTTTTAACCGAGGCTTCTCCCATAATAACTATTTTCTTGTTGACATCTAGTCATAACTAGATTTTAAAAATCATTAAAACCTATTTAATCTTTAATTTATCAAACATAACAAACTATTTTCTTGATGTCAAAGAGAACTTAGTTTAATAACAAAGACCATATTGTAACCAATTATATTATGCTAAATTCAAATTTTTATATAGATACCTAATCTAAGTCATTTTTAAGAAATCACTATTACCTATTTATCATTAAAAATATTAACTAAAAAAAACAACCCATTTGAAAATACTCTATTCCTTCTAATAATCTTCCAAGGAAATTAGACTAATATTCTTGTTCATAACAAGTCCCCACAAGTGAAAATATTTTTAAAACCGAGGGAGAGAATGAGAAGCATAAATTTCAAGACATGCATGAATGATTAAAGCAATGAGGAGAATGTTATCCAAGTAACAACCCAATTCTCACTTGTCCCTTGTGTTTTATGTCTATGCTCGGTTGTCCATTGTTTTGCCCCCTTTTGACTGTCAAAAGGCTATTGGTTTCCTAACATTTTGATGTAGGCACTACTTTGTAAAAAGGGTTTAGGATCCCTATCAAAACCTATTTGATCCTTAATAAAAAATATTTAAACTTTATTCAAACTAAAAGCAATTAACTAATTAAAATATTTTTTACATCTTCTAAGTCTTTTGTTCATATGTGTGTGTACACACACATGTATGTATGTATGCATGTATATACGTACGCATGCATGTATGTATGTCTGTATGTATGTATGTATGTATGTATGCAATATATATGTATGTATGTATGTATGTACTTACATATGTATGTAGCTATGTATGTATACATGCATGTGTTTGTCTACACACACACGCGTGCACACACACACACACACACACACACACACACACACACACTATACACATATGCATATGCATAACAAACAAATAATTAAAATTATTGTGACAAAAATAGTTTTAAAAAATTCTACTAGAAGCATTTACGACATGGCCTATTGGACTATCATATCCTTAAGGAAAGAATTTAAAATCTTAGGCTATTTTATATTAAAAAAAATTAAATAATAATTATGGATTCCCAAAATATTGTGTCTTTAGCAACATAATACATATGATTTTCATAGTCCATAACATTGGTGTGTATAGCTTTGGGTTTTAACAATTTAACTTTATTTCCATGACATTTGAGTTCAAACTCTATAATTTTCCAAGAGAAGGAAGAGAGCAAGACGAGAATAGAGTAACAAAAAAAATTGCCTTCATTTTTCAAAATAACATTTTAATTAATTATCACAAAATTTAAAAATATCATATCTTTTACGAAATAACAAAATAGTAATTTACCCATATTTGGGGCAAGGGTGTGGAACTTTCTAGGATTTAGTTGGGTATTGTATAGGCGGCTTGTCTTCTTTAGGATCTCTTGCACTCAAAGTTTTCTTATGTTTCCCAACCTTTCCATTTTCTCAACAAGGTATATTTAGGCATAGTTGTTAGGTTGTTGTAATCAGTAAATTGGTTGCATTTGTATTGTTTGTGTCTCTCTATTGCTTAATGTTATCCAACTATTATCTTACTAATGTCTATTCATAGCTAGATTTTAAGAACTCATACAAATCTATTTATCCTTTTATTTATCGAATATAATAAACTATTTTCTTGCCAACATCTAATCTTAACTAGATTTTAAGAACCCATTAAAACTTATTTATGATTTAATATATCAAATAAAACAAACTATTTTATTTTTGATGTCTACTCATAACTAGATTTTAAGGACCCATTAAAACCTATTTATCCTACAATATATCAAGCATAATAGACTATTTTCTTGACAACACCTAGTCATAATTACATTTTAAGAACCCACTAATATCTATTTATCCATTAATATATTGAACACAACAAACTATTTTCTTGATGACGCGTTGTCATAACTAGATTTTAAGATCCATTAAAACTTATTTGTCCTTTAATTCATCAAACATGACAAACTACTTTCTTGATATCGAAGAATACTTGATTTAATGACAAACTCTATATTGTAAACACTTAGGTAATGCTGAATTCATATCTTATTATCGATGTCTAATCATAACTAAAATTTAAGAATCCGCTAGAATCTATTTACCTTTTACTATATCAACTAGAAGAAGCGACCCATTTTAAAATACTCTATTCCTTCTAAGCATCTTCCATGGAAATTAGACTGATGTTCTTATTCATAACTAGTCCCCACAGATGATAATATTCTCAAAACCAAGGGATAGAAGGAAAAGCATAAATTCTAGTACGTGCATGATTGATGCTTTTCCTCCCACCTGAATTAAAGCAATGAGGAGAATGTTACCCAATCTCTTCTCACTTGCTTAATGGCAGATCCGAGATCTAACAGAGCATAAACCAAGGGCAAAGGATAGCGTTGGCCCATTCCTGTCGGTGCTTATAAGTTTACAGATGTATTCGTTCAATAATGTAAGGAAATCTGTTGGGCAAAGTTCCGAATTGTTGGTCTAGAAAAAGGTGACAAAGAGCTTATGGACTTCTGACATGATCAATTGCCTTTAAATTCCAAGTTGACGATTTTTAATGGCGTAACGTGGAACACCATAAAATGGTCCATTGGTTTGGGTGGAAGAGCTTGCCGCATGTTCATAATGGATATTTAATATCTCTTACTTTAGTATTGACATCAGATTCCTCAATGTCGATATGCTATATTTGTTACAATGCATCACCTCTAAATTTCTCTTATGGAAGATAATTGGAATGCTCTTAGATGTATTTACTTTTTAACAGTAAATTCCTTTTATAGGCATTCCACATGTACATTAATTCATTGTGTTGATGTTTCAAAACTGATTGTTCATGTTTGATACTTCCAATTTCTTTGGAATGGATTTTACTCACTGATTTATAACTCTGATAAAAAGATTTCTTCGTGATACTCTTATCTACACATTTAGTAAATCACTATGAAAATTAAGACTTTATATTAGCTACGAGTTCTTTTTCATCTCATATGAGAGATAGAGAGGGGGGAGAAAGAGAGAAAGGTAGAGAGGGATGGAAAGAGAGAAGAGGGAAGAGAGAAAAAGAGAGAGGGAGGGAGGAAGAGAAGGGGGCGAGGGGTAAGTAAACTCCAACCCTCTATCATTAATCTTAAACTATAAATCTTATAAGCTAACTCTTAAACCCCAACCCTGTATCATTAATAATATAACATTAAAGCCTAAATACATTCAATCCTTAAAACATCAATGCCTAACCATTCAAAAATCAATTGCTAACCCTAAACCCTATAAACTATACTATAAAGCATGACATTAAAAATCTAACACTTAAAGCTAAAAATTTGATTTGAATCCATCAATACTCAACCCTAAATCGTCAATCATAAAAACTAAACCTTAAACCATAAACCCTAAAACCTAATCCCTTTTACACCAATAATACAGTATGCTAAAACCTAAAAATTTGAATTCAATCCTGAAATCCTCAATGGTCAATCATCCATTGTAAATCACAAACCTTAAACCATATGAGCTAAAACATAAAACCTATCATTAATAATTTAACATTTAAGTTTCTAAATAATTGAATTTAATACCTAAACCTTTAAGGCTTAACTCTCCATGTCATCAACCCTGGAAAGATAGAAAAGTAAAATTTTAAACCGTAAAACTTTACATTAATATTTTTGACACTAAGCCATATATATTTAATCGTAAACCCTCAATGCTTGATCCTCCATCATAAACAACAAACCATAAACCATAAACCACAATTGATTTAGAGAGATAGAGAGAGGATATCGATAAGGAGGTGATATAGAGAGAATAAGAAATGGAGATATAGGGAGTCAAGGACATAGAGACATATAGAAGGAGAGAGAGGTAAGAGGGAAGGATGGAAATGTATAGGAGAGAATGGTGAGACAGAAAGTAGGGAGATGCAGGAGGGAGAGGTGAAAAGTGAGGATTGGGAGGTAAGTAAAAGTGAGGTAGTAGACCCTTAAGTTAAACCCCATGGATTGAATGAAATAACTTATATGATATTAGTTAATGGATTTTTCCCTTTCAAATTTAATAAGATTTTAAATTATTTGACTCTATGTAGCCCTTTTTATTATGGAATAAATCTTCTAATCAAGAGTTGGGAAAACCATATAGCTTTTCTCTCTACATAAAGGTACAACTCCATCTAAAATAATTTGTAAATTCAGAATGTTAAATTGAACAATGTAACTGTGAATAATAATTTTGACCAAAAAGTATCAGAAGGCATTAGAATTCATCCATTAACATGATATGAACCCATAAATAGATATACATTCAATCAGATAGTAATTTGATGAAGCCAACAAACTTATCACAATTCTTTCAAAATGATAAACTATATAGATTTTCCACTTAATCAAAATTTCCAGTCTAAAACACAGAAAAGAATCATTACAATAACAAATGAACTCCAATAGAAGAAGCATTCATACACTCAAAATGAACACATTTAGAGAAATAAAATTCTTCGATTAACCACCAGATTAAAACATGTTTCACACCATAAAAGATTTTAAGTGTCTTTTCAGAAAAACAAAATAACTGCCTAACTACCAATGTATCAAAATTTGGTCGACCCTCCTTGAGTCATAATAAGCCGCATATATAGCCATGCGGGTATAACTTTCAAGAGATTAAGTTCTTGAAACTAACTCCATTAAGGAGTAAAAACAAAAGTTTTGACTAACAACAATCTAAGTAGAAAGAAAAATAACCTTGAATGGTTATGTTGTAGCAAATATCTTGATACCATGTTCAAGGATGCAGTGCGGTTATGGATGACGAGGACTTTCTCTATGTTGAGGGTGTGCTACATTGTTTTCTGCACTCCATGTGTTCAGTTCAGAATTTCACCATGATCTAGTGACTGGGAACTCCAATGTGCACAATCCTCTATTTCCAGACTTTGTTCTCCTTTCGTACCTATGTGACTTTATCTTTACGCATTTCCAGATGATCAAGGCAAATTATCAACATAGATTCTACTTTGGCCATTTTAGAAAATTATTATCCTATCATTGTCTAGGCCTTTTTATTTTCTTTAACTCTCTCTCTCTCTCTCTCTGAAGGACTTGACCATTTCCTCTAGCTCTTGTACTATTTTCCCATATTCCTTATATAGTTGAACCTCAATATATGTGAGTTCGTTACACATCACTCCACCTAAGGAAATGAGCTCTTTCAAAATCTTGGAAGAATCCTCTATTCCTTGTTCTATAATGGAGTTTCTCTATTCCAAATGCTCTTAAAAAACAAAAAAAGGACTTCACCATCAAATGCTTGCACAGGCTTTTTAGCTAAAAATTTCATTATCCCATACTTCTAAACCTCCACCATTTGAGCCACCACAGCTCTCCATTGGGCTTTCTCTTTGTCCCACAAGGCTACCTTTGTTTCCAGGTTAGCTCTTGTCATAGTAGCTTCTTTATAAATCTTACTCAGAGTATCAATATACTTTGTTCCTTCCTTGACCACGGAATCTAACCAATCTGCATCGGCCTCAATAATTACTCTATTACGCTAGATTTGATGTTTCATTTGCTGGTTATCGAGGGATTTAGAATCAAATGTTAAGGAAATGTGAGGGATGGTCATGAGATCAAGATTAAGAATGGAATTGATATACTCTACCATCTATTTAAGAGATAATTTCATTTCTCTCTTGTCTTTTTTGTCGTTCCAAGTCCTCATGATTATCTTTTTCAAGAAGACTCCACATTCTTGACATCAGCGACTCCAGTGGTCACCGTAAGGTCCACCCTTTCTATTTTGAAATCCTCGACTATGACCTCATCAAAATCCTTATCAGATGTTGGAATCAACATTTCTGCAAACCATCGTCTCATCTTGACATCTGTATCAATCATCACTTCAACTCTGGGTTTCTTGGATTTTACTTCCCGCCTGAGGCACTTACTGACGATATCACTATCTGGTAGTGAGATAGGTACCATGCTTTATAAGGCTCCTTATCAGTAATTCCCATGGAAACCATTATGGTTCCTCTATCTATCCTTACCAACACTTCCCCAGAAATAGTACAGATGCATCTCTCATCACTGTCATTCAACACAAACCTAGTAATAATGGTAATGGTGTTGTATTCATAAGATGTATCTCATTATTGGCTTTAGTAACTTAGAAATGTTCTAGATTGTGTTGTGTTGAAAAGTGGCGGCATTAGGGAACCCGTAGAGGATACAATTTCTTAATATAGTTTATCTTAGAACTTATTGTGCTTGGTAATGAACGTAAATATGATGTGTAATTATACCTTTAATTCCACAATCTTAATCTTTCAATAAAATCATAATGGTTAAAGTAATATGTATTTGTTCAGAAAACAAATTGCTATGTTCTTCTAACTTATAGTATATTTAAGTAAATTTGTTTTCATTATTAAAGGTTGAAAAAATTCTTAGCGTGCATTATAGACAATTGCTATACAATTTTTAGTGTGTTAATATACA
Source organism: Thuja plicata (assembly GCA_018584345.1). Classification (NCBI taxonomy): domain Eukaryota; kingdom Viridiplantae; phylum Streptophyta; class Pinopsida; order Cupressales; family Cupressaceae; genus Thuja; species Thuja plicata. The sequence goes on along the minus strand of MU227340.1, from coordinate 6,742,190 downwards.
AAACATTGTGGAATTCTAAAATTTAAAAAAAAAAAAATCAAGCATCTTGTTTTCTGAAGTTTGAGTTATTCAATCATTTAGTTATAATAGCAGCATGTTTTCTTTTTCTTTTTTTTTTTTCTTTTTTTTTTTGCGGTGGGGGGGGAAGTCTAATTGAATCTCAATTTCCATGTGCCCTCAATCCATTTAGTTTCACTTGTGTGCATGTGTATGACATGGTGATTGATCAAGTTTGAAAAATATCTAAATCATTGTTTTATTTGAGGACTAAGTTTATTCATTACAGGTAGTTTTTTTTTAAGTGGGAGTGATTGATTTTTTTCCATTCTTATAAATAAATGGAAGACCTACAAACTTGTATTTTCATTTTTCTTTATAGTTTTTACCTAAATATTTCAATGAACTTGTCTGATAGTGTTCTTACTTTTGGTAAAAAATTTCTAATAAATTATATTTTATTGTGATTTATTTGATGAATATTTATTATTATTATTATTATTATTATTGATTTTTCAAGCTTAAAGTATTTATTCTCAAGAATATTCAAATGTCAAAAAATATTATTCTATTATTAAATTGTTTCATTTTTATAGAAACATATTCTTATTGGTACAAGAAAGTATTTCTAATTGATAGAGATATCACTTGTGTGTGTGTGTGTGTGTGTGGGTGCGCACACGTGTGTGCATGCATGCATGCACGCGCGTGTGTGTGTGTGTGTGTGTGTGTGTGTGTGTGTGTGTGTGTGTGTGTGTGTGTGTGTGTGTGTGTGTGTGTGTGTGTGTGTGTGTGTGTGTATGTGTGTGTAACTTTTCCTTTCATTTTTCATCCACTAAAGTAGTATTTATTTTAGTTTAATGGAATCTATAAAGTTATGATCCTTTTGATGTTCTTCTCTAAGCATTTTCCATGTTACATTTTGAGCTAGTGATGGTTAAGATTCAAATGCTAACATGAATCTGTTAAGATATTGAGTTCAAACATGACTCTATTATAATATTGACTAAATAAATAATACTAGTTAGGTTGTGTGGTGATAGATAAAATTAAAAAAATCTAGTAGTTAAGCTCCTAAATGAGATGGAATGAATGAATTGTTCATCTCAAATTATATAATTTTAGAATTAGAATATAAAATGTTTGTTTGTGAAGGAGAGGAAAAATGGGAAAACATGCATGCAAGTCAACCACAGCCTATAAAAGCATATAGACAACAATCCTATCCTGACATTAGAGAAATCGAGAAAGAGTATTAAAACATATACAATTAAACACTATAAAAACTCCCTCCAATGGACTCCAATGTCCTTTCTTGCTTCTCAAAATAAGTTGATGTAGCTCCCATGATGATTTTGTACTTATCCATGAAAGAAAATTGGCATGATAACAAGAAGATTCAAAAGATGTGGTTGTCCTAATGAGAGAAAATGAAAGTCCAATTTGAAGATTTTTGGAACTCAAATCGATGGACAAGATTGAAATCCAATTGACAATCAAGATTAAATGAGAGGACAAGTTAAGTGATGAAAATTTGGAAATTGCATTTCCAAGTGAATGAAGAAATGGAAATATGATAGATTTAAGTGAAAAAAAATATTGGAAATATTTATTTTCAACACAAAATGCCATTTGCATATGGAGGACAAAATAGAAATATGATAGAGTTAAGTGAAAATAAATATTAGAAATATTTATTTTCAATAACAAATACCATTTGTAAGTAAAGGAAAGGATGAGTGATAAACAAGTTAAGTGGAGGAGAAAATAGGAGGAAAGAGTTAAGTGGAAAAGGAAATTAGTAAGTGGGAGTTAGAAGAGGAGAGAAAAGGGGAAGGTTGAAGAGTTACAAGTGGAGACAAATTAACATGAAAAAGAGACAAGTGGAGTTAGAAATGAGAGTGGAATTTAATAATTAAAAATTATTAATACCCTCATAATTGTAAAATTAGAGAATTAAATAAATAAATTTATTTAATTGTGGGGAAAGGGGAAAAGAGGTAAATAAATAATATATTTATTTACCAAATGAATGACATTAGGATAAGAGGGAGAAATAAATAAATATTTTCCCCCTACGACCAAGATAAATAATAGAAAAATTATTTGATCAAAGACAAATTGATAGGACATGATGAAATCACGGGACAAAAATTAGTAATTAATTTAAAAAAATTCAATGTTTAATTAATGAAGAATAACATAATATTGGTGATCAAACACACAATATAGAAGACATGTTAAAATGGGGGCGAGAGGCACGAACCATTTTTTATTGTCTAGAATTTTCCCCTCTTTGAGACAATGTGATTGTGAGCATTACATCAAAGAAAAATTAAAAAGGTCATGCCCCAGTAGATCAATAGAAATGGAGGTAGGATGCCCACTCAAAAAATTGGGCAGAAATTGATAGAAGGACAAATTTTTGAAAAGAAAGATGATTGCAAGGATTGACAAAAGAAATGTTATGAGAGAACAGAAGTTAGATGGAAGAGAAGAAGAATTAGTAGTGATGAAACATTGCTTTCATAAGTGCATTATTTTAATAAGAGCTTTATTTAATATTACAAATAGATGCATCGCACCATGACATAGAAAGTAAGGGCGATAATATGATCCCTTTGTGTAAAAGAAAACACAGTGCAAAGAAGGAATGTTTCCATCCATCTTGAAGCATATGACATAAGTGCCCAAGAAATTTATGAAGGACACCTTGTAAACAGAAGACAAAAACAAAAATAAAGGACCATGAACCATCCCAGCTAGTCTCATCACTCAGCGATATCCCAGAGTAGCATAAGAATGTGATCAAAGATAAATCAATAAAAGATAAGAAAGTCAAAAACCATTATGATCTTGTTGTCAAAGATGATAGCTTTTTTGGTTGAAGATGATGATGATGATGATGATGATGATGATGATGATGATGATGATGATGATGATGATGATGATGCCAGGGTTTAGGAATGAAGTACCCTGTCTAAGACAGATACCGTCTGGTTTTGACTATACCACACCCTGTTTAAGGCAAATGATGATTGATAAAGAAAAAATTGATGTTGATTGATAGATAGGACAATTTTGATCTGATTGATTGCTAACATGATTGGATAGATTGTCTATTGATACATGATTCCGTTAAGCACAAAATTTGATAAGTCTTCAAGTTGTGTTTGCTCAGATTTTTGTCTGGTTGCAAAGGAATGATTTATTGAAAACAAAAAGTGATTATGTACATGGTGAGGAAACAAAACGAGTCATAAAATGCCATTTATTACTCATTTTTTGATGATTTGGATTTTTTTCATGACTTTTTACAATTTTTAGTATTTTCCATGACATTTTATGCCTTTTACTGATTTTTTCAGCATCATATTTTTTTTTTTTCTTTTCTTTAAGATCATATTTGATTTTTAGAGATTTTTTTCATGACAATTTACAATTTTTAGGATTTTTTTTGAGGAATTTTTATGCTTTTTATTGATTTTTTCATGACTTTATTTGTATTTTTAATGGTTTTTTTTTCAGGATTATATGTGATTAGTTTTTTTAGTACATTAATATTTACATTAAAACAAGATTTGAGATGACCATAGTGTCTAGCAAGGCAGGGACATTATGAAATGAGAAATGGACTGGTAGATGGATGAATGCCAAGTGTCACTTGCAATGGATCTATTTAGGTGCCAATGACATTCCAATAAATGTGATAACATGTTTTTCACAAAACCTAGGCATTGGAAATGACAGGATAAAATGATGGCATGTGATGCATAGGAATGGACATGTCAAGAGGTTTCTTAGAAAACATGTTTTGCATTTAATATCCTTAGTTTACATCAATACCAAGATAGGGAGTTTGGATAGGGAAAATGTTAGGATATCAAAAGGAAAGAGGATATGAGTAAGGAAATGATAGGATAGGAAGTATGGACCAATTTTTATGATAAGATAGTGTATAGTCAAAAAATGGAAGCACTTCCATTGTGTACTTGTTTAGCCTTCTGTGTAAGTGGTTTGGGGTCATATCAAGCACCTAGAATGGGTTCCTAAGATATACCTATCTTTCCCCCTATTGTGCCCCTCTTTCCACTTATTTCCAGTCTGATTTCTGCATTCTAGACTAGAGACCTAAGATTCTGGACTTCAAGGTCAGGGTCAAACTTTTTTGTCTATGTTGACCTTGACCCTGACCTAGGTCAAGGTCAACCTCAACCTTGAACCAGGGTTCAAACTTCAGGGTCTTGTAGTTTTCGGATGTCGGTCTTCACAAAAGTTATTTCCCGCTTCCGGGTCGGCTGTTTCAGGTTCCGAAGCATTGATTCCTAAATTATATTTAAATTAGGTCCTCTCCTAGGGGTAAAGACTTTAATAGGAATTTAATTCTCCTATGTTCACCTCCTTAGAAGATTGTTCCCTAATTTCATATAAAAGGAAGCCTTTCTCTCTCATTTTCTCTAAGTCTTCCAAGTGCAAAAAGCTCTAACCAAGATTTTGTTCAAGAATCCGTTGTTCTACATGTTTTCAAGCTCTCAAGGTGTTCAAGTCTTCCTCTCAAGAATTCAAGTCCTCCATTGAAGATCAAGGATTCAAGTTTTCAAGCCTTTGAAGGGATTTGGTTCAAGCATTCAAGATTCATCATTCAAACCCTAGATCTAGCCATCATGATGGTGTGATCTTCCTTCAAGATCCTTTT
>MU227340.1:6716477-6726977 GCA_018584345.1 Thuja plicata | reverse complement strand
CATTACATATCCCAATAAAATTAACTAAGTCGGCCAGAGATCTCAAATCTCATCATTAATCCAATTACTGTAAGTCGGCCAACATCACTATTTCCACTCGGCAATTTCAATGGTGCTCGGCATTGAAAAAATTTGCTCATCACAAACAACTTTGCTCAACACAAGCAACTTTGCTCGGCATAGAACAGCCAAAAAAACTGTATTTGAAAGATAAAAAACTAATTGCTTTGCCAGAGTGCCAAGTGATCAAGTACCGTTTTATTTTCCTTAACTCAACCATTCACTTGGTCTTCTTGTTAAATCTTCTTCATCAACAATAGATATGGTACTCAAACAGATAACAATAGTCTCACTAGTTAAGGTTTGATAGCAATGACTAAATAACAATTGCTTGCATTGTCACTTTCCAATAATCTCCCTCTTTGGCATTGATGGCAACACAAAATATTAAAACAATGATTTAACAAGCATAGTTATCAACCAATCCAAAAATTCACCTGTGTTCCTTGATATGAATGAATCTTCATTAATGTCTTTATCTTCATTCTGATTCTTATCTATAAAACATTTCTCCCTCTGTGTCTGTAATCACACTGTAATCATCTGTGTCTAATCACCTGTAGACTCCCTCTAAGTAGATAATCACTTCAATGTTTTAAATAGTAACTTCTGCCTCTATGTAATATTTTCCTCTTGGTAATCTCTTTTTCTAGGCAATCTCTCCCTCTTTATAGGTAATCTCTCCCTCTTTGACAATAATGCCAAAGACGTCAAAATCATTGTCATGTAGATCTTCAGTATCATGTTGATCCTGTCATCTTGATTATGACTAGTTTTCTTTTCTATCCTTGTTCATCTTCACAACTTTAGCCAGCATCCTAAAGTGTGACTAACTGTGCATCAATGTGTCAAGTATGCTTAATGTAATATTTCATGCAACAGTAGCATATAGAACTTAATTAGCCTTAGTTAGGGGAATCACCCCTAATTTACCTCATAGATACTCATGAGAATCCTTGGGTAGTGTTTTTGTGAATATGTCTGCTAATTGTTCTTTAGTTTTCACATAATCCATTCTTACTTCTTTACTCTGAAATAGCTCCCTCAAGTAATGATACTTGATAGCTATATGCTTTGCCTTTGAGTACATAACAGGATTTTTAGAAATATTAATAGCACTCATGTTATCACAATATATGACAACTAGGTCAGTGATTTCTTCTTTCATACCTTTTAGTAGTATCTTCAACCACACAATGTTAGAACAGTTGACTGCTACTGCCACATACTCGGCTTCAGCTGTAGATTGTGAGGTGCAGTTTTGTTTCTTGCTTTTCTAGGAGATCAATCTCTTTCCTAAAACAAACGCTCCACCAGTAGTGCTTTTCATGTCACCAACATTTCTAGCTCAATCAGAGTCAGTGTAAATTCTAAGTTCAAACTTGTCATTCTTTTTGTAGTATAGACCATAGTCATCAGTTCCTTTCAAATATCTTAGAATCCTTTTTACTACCATCATGTGAGTTTCCTTGGGATTAGAAAAAAATATTGCAATGATCCCAATAGCTAGGGCAATATCAGGTCTACTATGTACAACATATTGTAGTTTTCCAATCACTGATCTATAGAGTGTTTGGTTTACTTCTTTTGTGTCATCATCTTTTGTCAGCTTCTATCCAGTAGCCATGGGTGTACTCACTGGTTTGGACTCTTCCATTCCAAAAGTTTTCAGTATCTCTTTGATATATTTAGATTGGGTGATATAGATACCATTCTTCATTTGATAAATTTGTAAGCCAATAAAGAATTTTATTTCACCAAACATAGACAACTCAAGCTCAGTTTGCATCTCTGTTGCAAATTTTTGACATAACACATCTTGTCCACTAAATATGATGTCATCTAAAAAAATTTCAGCTAATAATGTACCTTTGTTTTTCTCTGTCTTTAAGTACAGGTTGTTGTCATTGGTTCTTACAAATCCAATCTTGATCAGATAATTGTGCAATCTCTCATACCATGCTCTTGGCACTTGCTTCAATCTATATAATTCTTTGTGCAATCTGCAAACCATATCCCTTTTCTTTGGGTCAACAAAACCATCAGCTTGCTCAATATACACTTCTTCTTCCGAGATACCATTGAGAAATGCAGATTTCACATCCATCTCATAAACTTTGAATCCTTTATAGGCTGCATATGCAAGTAAGGTTCTGACTCCTTTGAATCTTGCAACTAGGGTGAAGGTTTCACCATAGTCAATACCTTCCTCCTGTGCATAACCCTTGCATACCAGTCTAGCTTTGTTTCTTGTTACATCTCCATGCTCATTCAGCTTGTTCCTGAATACCCACTTTGTGCCAATTACATTTTTATCCTTCGGCCTAGGTACAAGTGTCCAAGTTTTGTTCTTCTCAATTTGTTCAATTTCCTCATTCATTGCTTATATCCAATCTTCATTTTCTAAAGCATCTTTCACTATTTTGGGCTCAAATTCACATAACAGACATGTGCCATTTTTCAACTTACTTCGTGTCATAACAACAGAATCCTTTGATCCAATGATTTGATCAGAATTGTGATTTTTTCTCACATATTTTGCTAGAGTAGGCTCAGTCCTTTCTTTAGTTTCATCATTTGTATTCAATTATGGTTGATTATGTGACTCGGCATCTCCATCAGATAGCTTGGCATTCACTTCCAGTTGCTCGGCAACTCCATTCTATGACTCGGCATGTGCATATTGTTGTTTAGCAGTAGTCTAAGGTAGTGAATTAGAATATTTCTCATCCAGATATATGAATGATCTATAGCTTTCAGGATCTTGTGTACTTTTAGCTTCATTTCTTTCTACAAACTCATCAATTCTTACATTTGCAATTTCCACTATTTTGTTAGTATTAGAATTCAAACATTTGTATGCTTTGCTTTTCCTTGAATAACCAAGGAATATGCCTTCTTCACCTTTAGCATCTAGTTTTCCATTTCTATTTTCCTTCAGTATAAAACCTTTGCTTCCAAATACTTTACACTAGGTGCATAACCATACCAAAGTTCATAAGGTGTAGCATTTGTACCTTTCTTGACTTGAACTCTATTCAGGGTATAGATTGCAGTACTTACAGCTTCTTTCCAATATTTATGTGCAAAATTTTTCTCTGTCATTAGTGTTCTTGCACAGTACATGATAGATCTATTTCTTCGTTCAGCAATACCATTTTGTGGAGGTGTCCTGGTTGCGGACATTTGTCTCTTTATGCCTCGGTCATTGTAGAACCTGTAAAACTCATTAGAAATAAACTCTCCACCTCTGTCAGATCTTAAACATTTCAAATTTTTGCCTGTTTCCTTTTCAAATTTAGCTTAGTACCATTTAAATAACTGGAATGCATTAGATTTTTCCTTGAGAAACATTACAGTCATCATCCTTGAATAATCATCAACAAATATAATAAAGTATCTAGCACCACAATAGCTTTTTTCTCCAATGGGACCACAGAGATTAGTATGGACCAATTCCAGAGTTTCCTCTGATATATGTGTTTTACTCTTGAAACTAGACTTAGTCATCTTTCCTAGTTGACATTGTTTACACATAGCATTCTCAAGTTTCTTTAACTTAGGTAGCCCTCTAACCTTTTTCAATTTACTTATGCTTACCAAGTTATCAAAGTTCACATGACACAACCTCTTATGCCATAACCAAACATCATTGTATTATGCAAACAAACATGTTTCTTTAGATAAATCCAGATAAAATAAGTTACCTTTAGTCTGATCACCATTCCAACTAATTCTCCAGTAGAATCATAGATCTTTTCTTTTCTGTGATGGAATTCAACTTTGTAACCAAAAGTGTTCAGTTATGCAACACTCAGAAAATTATATTTAATATCATCAACCCAATACACATTATCACATCTGATTTTGTCAGTCAGGTTAATCAATCCTTTACCTTTGATAAGACATGGTGCATCATTACCAAATTTTACATATCCTCCTTTGCACTGGTTTAGGGTTTCAAACTTATCTTTGTCACTAGTCATATGATGGGAACAACCACTATCAATGATTCAACGATCATTTTTAATCATATAAGAGATTAGTGCAGTGTTCTCATCATCATCAGAATCTTCTTTCATTGCAACATAAACAACTTCTATATCATTGTCATAAGAATTATCAGTGTCATTGTCAGAAGTTTCTTTAGAAATATAACAAGATTTCTTACCTTTGTCTTTGTAGTCCTTATATTTCCTGAAGTCTCGGTCATCCTTTCTATCTTTGTATTCTTTGTATTTGTTGTCCTTTCTTTCATCCTTTTCATTCTTGTCAGGACATCTAGCATCTATATGACCAACTTTATTGCATGAAAAACTAATAATAGGAAGGTTACCTCTATATTTTCCTTTTCCTCTGGATAGTCCATTTTCCATAAGTGCTTCAAGTTCTTCAAGATCATCATTAGAAGTGTCACTATCACTGTTCACATGTTTCTTTCCTTTCTTAGATTTATTGAGAACCAACTGTGATCTAAAAGAAGAATCAATCCCATGTGGATTATAGTTATCATCATTTGACATTTCAAATGCAGTGAGTCTGCCTATCAGATTTTCCAAATTTAGATTATTGTTAGGAGTACATCTCAATTCTTGAATTGCATAAACTCTAAGAGCATATACAGGAAGTAAAGTTCTCAGTACCTTGCTCATAATAGTGTTCTCGTCAATTTTTCCATTAGCTCCTCTAATGGCATTTACAACTTCTTTTACTCTACCATAATACTGATTAACATTTTCACCTTCTTGCATTTTCATCTCATCAAACTTACCTCTAAGACTTTCTGATTTATCTCTCAGCACATTTGTGTCTCCACCATAGACAGTTGCAAGTTTTTCCCACATCTGCTTTGCATTTGTGCAGCTCTTTATATAATCAAACTTTGAATAGCTCAATGAGGAGGCGATCTCCAACATTGCTTGAATGTGCTTTTGCTTTTCTTTTAGTTGAGTAGCTATGAGAGGAGCAGTAGGTGATACATATTCATTTTCAATAATTCGCTTAGCATCATCTCCAATACCAGCCAAATGTAGTTTCATCAAAATTTTCCATGTAGGGAAGTTATCTTTGTTCAGCTTAGGAACCTCCTTCTTATACATCTTGATCTTTTCCCTCGAAGTACCTTCAAACTATTTTCAGAAGACCAAAGCTCTGATACCAATTGTTATAATGAATTTAGAATAACTGAGAGGGGAGAGGTGAATTAGTTATCCTCATGTCTAGATGTAGCAAATAAAAACTTTCTGTATTTCAGATCTACTCGGCAGCAGTAGCATAAGTTAGCAACTTTAATCATACAGTTGACTGTCTAATGAAATTAGCTTGTAGAAACATAACAGTAAAACAAACCATAAGAATTCTTACAAGTTGACACAAGTATTTAACATGGAAACCCAATATGGGAAAAAGCACCAATAACATGCTACCAAGTTTTCACTCTTTTGAAGTGAGCTCTGTGAGGAGCCAACCCTATTAAAGGCTACAATAACACAATGCTAGTTGTGACCTGGTTAAAGGATTTAATCACCCTGTCAGGAGTGGCCTTGTTAGAGGACTTAGAACATTCCACCTGAATGTCACCTTGTTAGAGGATTTATACAAATGACTATTAGGTCAACCTTGTTAAAGGATTTAACTGATACAATGGTTAGAAAGTAATCAGCAGTTGTGATCTGATACATACAACTTACTTTGCAAATTCAGATCTAATTATAGCTCTGATGTTAACTTATTGGATAGCTTGCATTGTTATTTCAACCTTCTAATCTTCTTGGAAATCCATCAAGCAATCACACATGCAACTCTATGCTTCTGTATTCAACCTTTTCTGCTAGATCATGCAAAATAGTAAATCAACTATGCAACACTCTTGCATACACATACACTTCACATTTAGTAGCACACCTCTTGCACACTAAATAAATAAACCCTTGAGGTTATCATATACCTCTCTATTTAGGTCAGATAAATCTTTTGCCGCTTAAACAAGATCGTAGATCTTAGGTTAGGTCAGATCCAACGGATCATTCCATCTTTGTATTAAATTTACTTCTCCAAAGTAGTCTCTAATTAAATCTGGAAACCATGCATTAATTACGGTTACCCATACATTAAATTATGTGGATCAATCTTTAATTAACATTACATATCCCAATAAAATTAACTACGTCAGACAGAGATCTCAAATCTCATCATTAATCTAATTACTGTAAGTCGGCCAACATCACTGTTTCCACTCAATAATTTCAATGGTGCTTGGCATTGAACAACTTTTTTTGTCACAACTAACTTTTCTCAGCACAAGCAACTTTGTTCGGCACAAGCAACTTTGCTCGGCATAGAATAGCCAGAAAAATTATCTTTGAAAGATAAACAACTAATTGCTTTGCTATAGTACCAACAGATCATGTACCCTTTTATTTGCCTTAACTCAACCATTAACTTGGTCTTCTTGTTAAATCTTCTCCATCAACAATAGATATGGTACTCAAACATATAACAATAGTCTCACCAGTTAAGGTTTGACATCAATGACAAAATAACAATTGCTTGCATTGTCACTTTCCAACATCTATAACTATCCATTGCCCCTTCACTAATAAACTGTGGTTGTTTAACTTATTTTTTTTCTATTAAGATAGTTCAACACAAAATACAACTATCCACTTGGATCAAGTATCTGGAATACACAGCCCCCATAAAATATACAGTTACAAAACTAGGGGGATGAACTTATATACTATCTTGAAAATACTAGAGAGTATTATCTTTTACATCCTTTTACAAAATATTAAAAAATTGTTATTGCTCTCTATTCCCACCCACTAGTCTGTGTATCATTGTCCCTTGGGGCCCATGAGTTTCCCTATGCAAATTCATGTGTTTCAGCTGAGACTTCTTCATTTTGAACAAGGTGGAAAATGGTGTCACTTCCCTGGCTCAAAGTGCCTAGTCGGGTGTTATTCAGCAGAGTGTTAAGCTCATTTACTTCAGAAGGGGCTAAGAAGATTTGGTTCTCTGCAACATACTTGGTAGCCTGAACTTCATCTTTGTGGATCATTAAGCTGCCTTCCTGCATCAAGATCATGAATCTACTCTTTGGAATGTTGAGAACCATGGAAACCTGAGACATAATATTAAAATGTGTGTGTTTAAAATTAAACTTAGTAAGCTTCCTTTTCTCCTGTTGAAAAATCTCTCTATTTTTTTCCTTCCAAAGAGTCCACAAAACTTCCTTCATAAGGGTAAACCAAAAATAATTAAACTTTGAGTCAAAAAGTTCCACATATCTAGCAAGTATTTCACTCCATGAGAAACCATGTTTGCAATTCCACAGACAAGGAGAACCCAATAAAATAGCCCAGACCTTTCGAGCATAAAAGCATTCAAAGAAAAGATGTTCAAAAGTATCCACAGAATTAAAGATACTACACATGACAGGGGTTAGACCAATGGAGGACAAAAAATGAACAACAACAAGTTTTCTTAACAAGAGGAGCCATCTAAAACAAATCTTTTTTGGTTCAGCTTTACCTTTCTAGAATTAATCAAAGAAAAAAAAAACCAATCAAAAAAAGGGTTAACAAACTCCCAACACTGGGTCACTCATGATATGATAGATGAATCCTTCTTAATAAGATGATACAACTGTTTAGTGGAAGCTGCATTCAAAGAATTACCGTCACTCCACTTACACTTTCTTAAAAATGAATCTGAATCAATAATGTTTCTTCTCACTATATTATTAATTTATTTACAAATTAGACTATAGGTCTTATTTTTAGATTAAGGGATATTAAATTTATTACTGATAAACTCCCACGACCCCAGGTGCTCATCCTTCAAGATATCATGTATAAGAGATATCCCTTTCTCATTCCAACTTCTTGCAGAGCAGTTTTGAGTGAGAGCTAGATGTTTATCATTAAGGTACACCCCCCACCAAATAGAATGATCCCTAGTCCTCCTTTTATTCTGCACAACTTCTGTAAACTGTAAATCTTTATTAAAGGGAACAACTTGAAGGGATTCAGGTGAGACAATGCATTCCAGCCTAGGTGGCTGGTGATTTTTCCTAGAGGCTTTAATAACCTCAACTCTTTGGTTAACAGTAACTAGGGCTAATTTTTGGGCATTATAGTTGGGGGGGGTGTAGGTTCATTCTAACCATTCACTAAAGGAGAGCCTCTTGAAGGATGGGCATCTGAGGTGGCGGGGTTGGTACTCTTAGAATTTTTAGCAGGAAATACTTCAAAATCTTCATCGAACAATGGATTAGACAAAGAAGCAAACATGTTTTAGTCTACAATATCAACTACCATATCCAAAATATCAACTGAGAGATTAGGTTTCTCTAGTTTCTCTTTAGGGTGAATCACTAAACCTTTTGGGGGTCTAGGAATATATTTATCTTGGATATTAGAGTTGTCTTTATTACCATCATACTTCTCACTAGCATTATTAGAGTTATTAGTTTTATTTTCATTACTATTTGAATACTGCATTGTATTGAATTTACCTTTCTAAGTATGTTTTAATGCGGGGCAATCTTTTTTAGAATGTCCAATACATCTACAATTAAAATAGGAATTAAGATTGCCAAACATTGAAACATCCCAACACGGTACTTCTCCATCAAATTAGAAAGAGATACAATCTGGGAAATTGACTTTTAGTGTTAGGGAAACTAAAACCCTAGAATTTAGATGAGGTAGGGTAACCCTAGATTGCTCAATTTGTAAAACAGAACCTAGGGATTTCAGCATTTGGGAGATAAATGGCCAGAATTCAACATTCAAGTGTTTAATTTCCACCCAATTCGGGGCCAACTTAGCAACCACATTCTTGATGTTACCTTTAGGGGACCATGGAAAAACCTAAAACAAAGAGCGGCCAACATTCCAAAATTTATTATTCAAAACCCTTTCTTGCATGTTGTGATTTTTAAAAAAAATAACAAACAACTCTTTTTGTATCATTCTGCAATAAGTAACAAAGATACCAATATTTTTTCCTCACATAGAGGCAAGCCAATCATCAAAAAATCTACGAGACAACATTGACTCTTTATCCAAGCAAACAAAAAAAATTTCAATTCTTTTTAACCTACTCTGTTATGATCTAATAGCACTTACCATATCTTCATTCGATGAAAGAGAGAGATTTTTCAATTCTGGAGAAGGAGACTTATCACTTCCTCCTCCATCTCTGTCTCCCTTTTTATACCCTCCACTATTTTGTCCACCTCCATCAGCTGCGGCCTGTCCAACTCTGTCCTTTTCTGATTCCACCACTCTTCTATTGAAGACTCCATCAAACCCTGCACTAGCCAAGAAAAGAGAACTCTCTATCACCACTTGTTTGTAAGACAATTTTTCATTCGGTATATCACCCTTAATACCCTCTGCAGACTCATTACATTTATCATTAAAACTACCACTTGGCTCCGCATTGTCCTTAATGATTCCTCCTTCACTTTGCAGGAGATCACCATTATTATTTGGCCGTCCCATCACACACGCGACCCAGGCAAGGGAAGGGTAAACCCCAGATCACAAATGAAGAAGAAATAGAGACCAAGGGCACAAAGAAAACATAAGCCGATAAACAAAGAAATACTTGTAAGGAAACAAATAAAACATAAAGACACATAGAAAAGCGACACGAAAAATCAAGGACTGGGCAATCATGATAAAATCAACACAAAGACATGCACAAACGTAAGCATATGTCAGAGACATGAAGTTGCAGAGCGTCTGTCATAATCGTCATCCATCCCCTAAATTTATTTTTGTTGTTTAACTTATTGAAATCGATCTCTATTAATGATTAATAACACATGTATTAGTATAGCAACAAATCGATGCTCTTTTAACACATAAATCTTTAACATGTGCCTAAACTTATCATTGTATTTTTTGTCTTGTATATGGATTGCTATATATACACAAGTTTATGCATCGATGCTAACTTTAGATTGCAGTCCTTAAATGTGATAAAATTGTTGTCTTCTCATCTCTATTTTACACATTAATCCTTTAATCTAAATCACATAAAATTGTGAAGTCTTACAAATGAGACAATTTTTTGAGCATTACCATTTTTATTTTCTTTCTAAGGATGATGTGAGAATTTTTCATGGAAGAGGCATGACAGACTGCTCTTCCTGAGATTGCTTGTCCTCAAGCAACGACAGTTTTAACCAAATATTTTTAATTTGTGGATTCCTAGACTAACTAGAGATTTGTAAACCTTAAATCCTCCTTGTGATATAATTATCTTTTGTAACTGTGATATCACCTGAAGCTACAAACTTGAAGTAAAACTTGCAACAACATAATCTAGATTTGGAAATTGGGAAAGTTTATAATTTTATATCACCCTTATTTTGCATCACTCTGTAAATGTAATAATTGACTAGGTTCTCCCAATGTTTGTACA
>MU227340.1:6689605-6710143 GCA_018584345.1 Thuja plicata | reverse complement strand
CGGGGATGTTCCTCACACACCTTCTTCATCAAAGGTAAACCTTAATTAGTGTAATTCTACAAATTATATAGAAACAAATGTCATATTATTATGTTCTTTGATTTATAGCTTTGGAATTATTTTGATAAAATTTTACTGATATTGATTTCACAACTTGATACTTATTGATAGGGAAAAGCACAAATGACAGCAGATCAATTGCGATATGAAATTGAGGTGTAATTTTGAGATGACATCGCACATAGCCCTAACCCTATCTTCATGGCCACTCAGATTAAAAATAAATATACCAAAGAAATTCTTAACCTTGTGATGATTCCAAACAAAATTGAGGAGATAGAGGCACTCAAAGATGAATTGATACATAGGGTCAATTGTATGAATTTAAGAAGTAATTAATCTTAAGCAATAATTAAAGTTCAATAGATGTTTACATTTTATACTATCTTATGGATCATGATCTAAAATATGACATGTTCTTCTTACATGATTTTTTGACACCTATAAATTGTGGTCAATATGGTGAGGGTTGTAGCACACAACCTTCATGTAAATAATCCTTAAACCTTTAACCATTCATTTAACCTTTGTATGGATTACTGAAACAACTTATGTTTGGGATGCTTCTCATACCCCATTTAATATTTATCCATTGCAAATGTCTTTGCTAACAATGTATTCTTCAACTCATGATGAAGTGTAGATGCCTCCTTCGATCAACAATTTGATATTGCCGACTGCATTGTCTACAACAAGGATCTTGCAGACATCTTCCTCTGTACAAGCTACAACTGGTAAAACCTTGTTTTTCTATATTTTTTTGTGCTAATCATGCATTGATTATTTTTCTTGTGTGAATTTTATACACATGGACCTATTTTGTGCACTAATAGATACACAACCTACACCTGGTACAAGAAAAGAGACAAGTAGTAGTGAAGCTGAACCATTTCCTAGATCAACCCGTGTTACTAGTACTGGTTTGTTTGTGGGGTCATTGTTGTTGACCAAGAAAAATATGATTCCGTTAAAAGTACCAAAGCTTCTAGGTGCTTTAAAATTGTTATTATTTACAGTGTAATTGTACTTTACTTATACATAACTCATTTTGGTTTGATAATCCCATGATGTTTTTGTAGGAAATGATATTTTTTTTTTAAACTCTTTTTGAAATGACATTGAAGCTATTTGGGCCCACCATATGTAAAAGGTACGTAGATTCATAACATTGGTACAATATTTTTCTTAACTTCCATTTATTGTACAATATTAAAGTTATGATATCTAACAAAAAAAAATTTCAAAAAAGGTGGAATGAATAGGATATTGACTTAAAAAATTAGCTCATTAAATCTTTAGAGGACCTCTTTGGAAATAAAACTTTTGACAGTGCCCTGATTCTTAAAAAAGCATCCAAACATATAAAGACTGTGAGGGACCAATATAGAAGGGCTCTAAAGGCTAACACAAAGTACGATCATCCTCCTATGATTCCACCGATGGAGTGGAATGAAATAATGGAAGATGCAAAAGAGAAAAGGCTAAAGGATAGAGGAATTCAACCAAAATATGGCAAAAGAAGGTATGACGTGATAGTATTAAGTAGAATGTAATGATGCACTAATTAGTGATCTTTGTAAATATATAATCTATCATGTTTCAAACATTTCATAGACTGTAAGACACATCAAAAGCTATAGAAGTGAGATTACAAAAGGTTGGCCAACACAAACTTGGCTCTGGTGGCTATATGAAACTTCACTCTCGACTTGTAAGTAGCAGCTTTGGAATTTCATATCAAATTTTTATATATAAGGTTGAAAAAAAAATTATTTAATCAAATCATACATGCAAAACTGATGATATTTAATATTAAATACAGGGCACAAAATTCAATTTACATCCCACAGATGAAGACAAAAGAATAGCCTTGAAGGAACACTATAAATTCATGGTTGCACACCTATACCAAGAATCTTCTGCACCAGATGAGACATAGGTAAATTGGTCAAATGAAAAGTAAATCAAATTGAATAGTTAATTTCGAACATAAATTGACTATTTCATGATAACAATGCACGTGACATTTCACTACAGGCTTCAAATGCTATCACAGAACCTGGTCATGATGAAGGCCATGATGTGCATCACAGTGGTGGAGGTATTAATTTTCTATTGGAAATAAATTACATAATTATTAATAGAATTTAACATCTTTAATTACAATTGGAAGTGTAACCTTTTTTTGAATATTTTAGAGCATGTTGAGCATGTTGAGGTGGTGGCAAATCAAAATGTTATTGTACATGATGTGCATCACAGTGGTGGAGGTATTAATTTGCTATTGGAAATAAATTACGTAATTATTAATAGAATTTAACATCTTTAATTGCAATTGGCTGTGTAACCTTTTTTGGAATATTTTAGATCATGTTGAGCATGTTGAGCATGTTGAGGTGGCAACAGATCAAAATGTTATTGTACATCATGTGGCATTTTCAGGTAAAGAAAAATGCATGTTATGTTCTATTGGTTATTGAAATACATGTAACAGTAAAAAAAAATGCAAATTTAACTCATTTACTTGTTATTACAGCAGACCCCCCTTTAGTGCAGCAGCCTCTTGCTCCTCAATACATGAGGAAGCACCATAATTTGAGATCACAGCCACAAGAGGAGGAAGATATTGATGCTCCTAGAAGGATTTTCCATGTTAAGAAATCTAAGAAAAACTCAAAAAAGAAATGATTTCTTAAAAATGCTCTTTGATAAAACTTGTTTGATTAATTTTAAGTAATTAACTATGAATGTTGCATATTAATATTGAATTTTATGTCATGTTAATGAATATTGTTATGTTTTAATGAATTCTTGATTAGTGTTGCGTATTAATGATTAATGTTATATCATATAAGTGAATGTTATTCGATTGTATTGATTGAATTTTGTCATTCATAAATGGATGAATGAATGAATGAAGTGTGTAATTAGATATTAATGGGGAATTTAGATTGATGTTAGGGGGAGGGGCTGAGACCAAATGAGCTTCCACCTTCACGTGGTTGGCCTTGTTACGTAGAGAATATTAAAGTATTCTCAAAACCAAGTGAAGCTCAAACTAACATACCTTAATTATTTAATTAATTTAATTTGTTCTGGGTCTTTGCTCATAAGTGCATTTTGAATGTGTCATTGTCAGGCAACTTTGTATTGAGATCTGCCCTTTGGACAACATCTTCAACCTCTATCAACTCAAACTTGCCTACTGCTCTGATTTGTTCTGATCTTCATATCCTTTCATGTATGTTTGTCTATGTTTAATATTGTAGTCCCTAATGTCTAGTATGATCCTAAACATTGATGATGGATCATTTAGTATGATCCTAAACATTGATGATCATGCATTCTAAATCAGAAGTATAAAATTAATATAATAAATTTTAGAAATTATATAACTATAATTGCCAGATATAATTAGATAATCTTTTGTATACATTTATGTAGCAATATAAAATGGGAGCCAACAGCTAGATTGAGAAAAGAGGTTTCAGAAAAGAGCTCAAGAGGTGATTAGACAACATCAAACAATATCAATTTCCTCCTCTTTTAATACAAATTATATAAATTATATTACACTCTTAGTTTAGTATTGTTGCTCAATGTGAAAAGTAGTGAAATATTAGTTCAATACTAAGCCAAGTTACCAAAATCTTGTATGAAGATCTTTGTGTATGAAGAAATTTATGTGAAGATGCTTTTGTGTATAAGAAATTCTCTATATGATCTGAATATGACATACAAGGACCATTCTTTTGGAAAATACCTATGTGAAATGAATGGGATTGATCAGTCTCATTGGGTCTCTTGTCTCCCAGGGTGGCATGCACCAAATCCACATCTTCATCTTTATATTGGAAATTTTACATGTCTTATATAGCATCATAACCATGCACTTAGGAATAGCAAAAGTAAGTACAATGGAGATTTTTTTTTCAACTGCCAGTTCAATAATTGTTTTTCCTTGTTTTTTTTCTTGTTACTCAGTGGAAGATATACTAACAGAACAATTTTACCTTAGTTTGTGTAGAATACTTTCCAGCTAGCTTTATTTTCATGGATATGGGTAAGAACAATATTATTTGGTCAAGAATAAGTAGTTACCTAAATAATAATAGAGTTGAATAGTTTACATATTCCAGTATAAATGCAGCTTATTTGGACTTCATCTTTTGGCAAGTACAGTATGAGTTTGGGATGAGGTTTTGTTTCCATTCAAATTTTCCATTTATCATGATCAGAGTTGCAATGGGGTTAGTATACACAATGATGTTACTAAAAACCACTATGTTCATCCACATTTTTAGTTACCATTAGAAATATTGACAAATAATGTTCTTCCCTGATAGATTCAAGACATGTAGGGAATCCTTTGAATTGGGTTTTGAGGTTACATTCCCCTTCTTGATTGTCACATAAATCTTTTAACAATAATACATCTCCATTTTAGAGACAAATGTAGACTGATCTGGATTTCTTGTGCATGTGTTTATGATCGCTATGCAATTTTTGTGCAGCTATATCATACTTCCTCTCTATGCACTTGTGACACAGGTATTTCTTTCTATGCTACCCTTTTACGTAAATCATTAACCAATATAAAAAATTATCCTTTTAAGGTTTAAGAAATATAAAAAATAAGCAAGTTTAGTTATGATTGGTACATGCATGGTAGAATTAGTGAAGACCAGAGCTTAAGAAAATAGATAAGGTATGATATGGATACAATACATGTTGAAGATTCTCATATATAGATATGGAAATTATATATACTTACATATAATCAATTATTTATATATCTAAGTGTATTTGGATGCATCGACTTCACTAGCTTGTAGAGTGATTTCCAGTGAACATTACAGCTCCTATGTTATACAAAAATGTCTTCCATCCCCAAAATTACCCAGTCAATCAATTTGATGCATAAATTTGATGTTATATATTGATTTCCTTAGAAAGTTTGAAAACAAGGTATTAAATCCTTCAAGAACAATCACTTGTAACAACATATGAACTCTTGAAGAACACTCAGTCCTTGTATTGAAATGCTTCTCTTCTTTGCAAGAATTATCATGACAATGTAAAACCTTTGCATTTGTATTATTGGTCAATGTTTCATATATGGGATTTGTCACATATATTCTCATTTTTACCAAGCATGTTCAAACTATTCCTTCTATGACATCAAGGATATATTAATATTTGATATTGGTTTATTCTATTTGAATTTAATCCATTATAAGGAAACCAATTAGACAAGGAATTATACAGATGATAGAATCAGATATAACCCTTGTTGTTCAGAACTTAATATTAAAAATCAAACTTCCGACATCAAATAGATTAGGATTTTCACTGAACTAAAGAATGCAAAGGATGAACTTCAACAAAAACTAATGGACTCACTTCTTCAATCTTGGAGAGAGAAATAGGTTTTTTTGTATTGATTGAAAAGTTATGGTACAATTGAGATGCAGATCGGCTGCAATCATCTACCCTATATACTATCCATTACGATATCAAAATCTCAAAAGTATATATGTTGATCTACCCTACATCGGTTGTGGTATCCCATTAAATATGAAAATTTGGGATGTATACAAGCTTCCAAAAGATGCATCCCTTCTAAACTAAAACTAAATTGCAACCGCTTGCTAATAAATTACAATTAAGTAAAAGTAAACTTATTCTAATATAACAGTATCATCTTCCTTGTCTGTGTCTTTAATCATCGACTCTGGAGCTTTAAGGTATTCATCTATCCACTTGGAAACCACTACAAGAGAAGGCCATTGGAATTTAGTAATGTCATCAATGTGCAGCAGAAAATCTCTCCATTTCTTTCCTGTTATCAATTTGACCTCTGCTTGAAATCTGTTAAACTTGGCCTCCAAAACTATGATTCTGTCCAGAATAGTATTAAAATCATCAATCTTAAATTCATTTTCCTTCTCCAATCATGTCAAGATTCTCTTGGGAAAAGTTTCAAATTCATTCTTCCAATCCTACAGATCCTTTATTTTTCCATTCTCATCAGTAACCCAAGGGGTAGTACAGTGCTTTCCAGATACAAAGTCAGATAACTTATGCTCTATCTTTCCCTACTCGTGTTTGACAAAACTTATGTCATTGGAAATTTTTTCCAACATTAGTACTATTTCTTTGATCAAAACTAGGGCATCAAGATCCCTTCTGGTAATATCATGCACTCTTTTCAATTCAAAAAGAGATAGTCTCCACTTCCTGTGAAGCTCTTTCAATACTGGATGATTGTCTTTACAACTTTCAACCATATGAACTAGACTATTGCAACATGTATATTCCTTGTCACACTTATTTATAATGTTCTTTATTCTGAATGAAAGAATGTCTTCTAAATTTCTAAAAGCACACTGCTCATGCAGATTTTTGGGCTCCTCTACCTGTCTACTCTCTGGCTGAATAACTACCTGTGGAGTGACCTTGGGAATTATTAGGGATGTATCTCCCCTCGGTGTCTTCAATTGGAGAATGTCACTCTCCATCAGGGCCATCTTCAAGAACATCTCCTTTATGAATTTTTTCTGCTTCATCTCCCTATGTAAGGATTCCTCCAACCTATCCTATAGATGCTTGACTTGATCCCTATTAAACATGGCTCTGTGAACTAATTCAGAAGTAGAGGCCAAAGGGTTTGTATTGTCCACTGTGTGGATAATAGCCATTCCATCTGACCATTTGGTCATATCAATAATCTTGGGCTTGGTGTCCCCTTTGAAACTAACCCAAGTTTCCAAAATCTTAGTTTTAGGATCAAATCCAGATCCTTCAATCTTTTCCAAAGAATCAACTTTTGCAACAAATGCAGGGTCATCCTGCTTCTTGACCTGATCCAACAAGAACAATTCTCTCAGTGACAGACCTGGCACAATCAACATTTGACTATTTTTCACAATGTCCCTGGCCTCTTCTACTGTGCATGTGATCTCATCTAAATGCAGATCTTCAATCATTTGTTGAATGATGGCCTCATGTTGAGACTCATCAACACCTTCTAGCCTAGCCTTTTTCCTTTCTTCAAAATCCCTCATTTTGTACTATATCCAGAAATCTTTAAATTCTTGAATTTTACTAAACTCGTTTCCTTGTAGAAACCTAAGAGAAATAGCTTCTCTCTCATTACTCATGTCTATAATATTGTCTTTCTCTTCCGTTTGTGCTTGGTATCCATGCACATCTTCTTGATAAATGGGAGGT
This sequence comes from Thuja plicata, assembly GCA_018584345.1. NCBI lineage: Eukaryota > Viridiplantae > Streptophyta > Pinopsida > Cupressales > Cupressaceae > Thuja > Thuja plicata. The sequence goes on along the minus strand of MU227340.1, from coordinate 6,702,850 downwards.
GGAGAAGAAGGGCCTGCCTTACTGCCTCCTCTTAAAGTTCTAAGAATAGATGCCACTTCAATTGGGATATCTTCCTCATCAAATTCATTATATCCCACAAGGGGAGAAACATAAAATTATTGCTATACATTTGGTGGTGAATCAGGAGGTCAATCATCCAATATAAACTTTCTTCTTTTTCTAGGAGGAGACTGTGCCTTTTCCACCTCCTTAGTAGCCTCCTGTTGCACCTCTTTTGAAGTCTCCTTAGGAACTTCCTCAAGAGATTTCTGATGTTCTTTGTATTGCTGGCTACCTATATATAATTCCTCAAAATTCAGAATACATTTTTCAATTCTCAAAACTTCTATTTCTTCATCATCATAAAATCTAGACTGCCCTGCAGCAATCCTCTTTGTTTCCATTTTCAAAATGATTCCCCATTTCTTCAAATTTTGCATGATAGTTGCTACATAATCAAAATTTCTGATCACATCCTCATTAATCTTTAATTGATGTCTGAATTTGGCCACAATGGAGTGGATGTGTCCTTCGGGGTCATAATCTCTTCTCTTGGAACACTCTTGTTTGAAATGAGTATTAATATACTGTTGAACTTCTGATAGCATGTGAGATCCAATGGTAAGTCCTGAAAATTTCACACTATGTGGCATATAAGTACCCTTTTTCCTTGGATATATGATTTCCTTCTCCAACCATAACATTTTCCACATAAATTCAAAGAATCCTACTCTTTCAGAAACATGAGTAGGTAAAAGATGGGGTTGCTATCTGCACCCATAAATTCTAATCATAGTATACTTCGCGAAACATATCCAATCACCAAAAGTGTGGGGATATCCTTTGTTAGGCATGAAATCCTTAGGTCTGATCATGCATTTGATGTTTTTTGGCACCCTTTCCTTTTGGTATCTCATCACTCTGAAAACCCAGAGTATAAAAATATCCTGAAAAATGTTAAAACTGCAATCTCTGTTATGCTTGTCCCAAGACCTGCACCATAGTTGTATTGGAAACCTATTTCCCTGACCATCTTGTGTGGTTAATTTCAAAGATTCTCTAAACTCAGCAACATTTTGGAAGAGAATCAAATGTAGCAATAAAGGATAACTTTTGAAAGACTTTGTAGTTTTCTAGTTTACCAGCTGCTGATGCAAGGTCTTCTTAATTTCAATAGCAAAATCAAACTCCATGTAGCAGTTGGGGTTCTAAATTCTCATAGACATAAACATAAAATCCAATGGGATTTTAGGTCTGGCATCCTCACCAAAAAGCTGTGCCCAAGAAAAAAATGTATTTTGGAAGAAACTCATGAAGTTTCTAGTTGGGTGTGGCCCCTTGCTGTCCACTAGCATTATCATGTTATTTTATCCTCTTTTGGTAAAGTAGGAGATTTCCCTAAAACCAACTAACTTCACATGTCACTCAAAATCAATAGCAAACCGGTCCCTATCAATTCTGGGTAGGGCTTGCTTGCTCAAGCCAAAGCATTCCTCTATATATCCCCTCGTAATGCTCAAGAGCGGGAATCCATCCATTTTCCAGATCATTCTGATCTCAGGCTTGTAATTCTCAGCTAGGAAATTCAACAACTCAATTTCTACAAAGACATTGGGAAGTATCACCTTGGATAGGTCTAGTCTCCATGGGTTTGACCTTGGCTCCTTCTCATTTCTATTTGAATAGAAGAACCAGAATAAAGACCTGCCATGTATTGGGAGTGTGGGGTCTCTGCATGCACTCCACTCATCCATGAACACATTTTTAGCCCCTGAGTCTATTGACCCTGGCAATACAGTAAGGACGGTGGACTGCAGTGCTCTTTCTTTCAAAATCTTAGCCTTCTCTGAGGCCTCTTTCTTAATGTTATTTTCCTTCCTCTTAGACATATTTATCTTGGTAAAACTATCAATGTAGTAAGCTACAGAGTTTTGAGCAAAGATTTTAAACTTACTAGTGTGTTAATGGCGGGTTCACAATTCTCCTTGTTGCTCTTGCTCGTCCAGCTTCTTTGTCTCAAGAGTACAAATGTATTTGAAAATCCTTTAGAATATTTTATAACTTGCCTCATTAAATGCATATTATTTTTGACATTTCTCATCGTGAAATCTCTAGCGAGATGCCTTCAATATATGTCATATCATCATTAAAGATTTCAAACATGCATTAAATATTTTCATTTTTCACCATTTTTCTAGCCTCCAAATGTGTTCTTGCGAAATAGCAAATATTCACTATATCACAACCTCCTTTAACATGTCCTGCAAAATAGCAAAAATTTTCTATCTCACAACCTTGATTTACTTCCCCCGCGAAATAGTGGAATTTTGTTGTTTCGCTACCTTCATATTTTATCTTTGCGAAATGGAGAAATTTCATTATTTTGCACCCTTTGATTTCTGCCTTAGTGATATAGTGAAATTTTGTTGTTTTGCACCCTTTGATTTCTGCCTTAGTGATATAGCGAAATTTCATTGTTTCGCAGCCTCATGAAATGTTTGCTGTGAAATTGTGAAAAAGGCCTAATTTGCTTAGAAATTTTGTTGTTTTGCACCCTTTCATGACCAATTTCAATTGTCACTTTTGACCAATATTGGCGTAGAACATTTGACCTTATCTATCATGTCTCCGAAGTTCAACTAGAAAAATAGCGATGAAGTAATGTGTGGATCATTCGACCAATATTGGTAGAAAATTAGACCAATATCTGGTTGAAAAAGGGTGCCAATTTTACTAGTGATAGCTAGTAGACAAGGGATATCAATTGAAATTCATTGATGGGAAATGTTCTATCAGAAGTAAGTCAGGAGACTTGATTGCATCTGGTACTAAATCTAGAGGTAATGTATTTGAATTAAATAAATCTGAGGCTTCTTGTTTTGTACCAAAGGTTGATGAAAATTGGTTATGGCATAGAAGATTTTGTCATATTAAATATGATAATATTGTGAAGAAGAGTATGAATAATGTAGTTAGAGATCTACCAAAGATTTTAAAACTATCAAACACCATGTGTAGCGAATGTGTAATGGGGAAGAAAACTAGGAGTTTTAAAAGAAAATCTTACTCAACAAAAGGAAAGTTGGATATAGTGCATACAGATCTGTGTGGTCCTACAAGAACAAGATATTACTATGGTGAAAGGAACTTTATATTTTTGTTGATAAATTTTCTAGAATGATGTGGATTACATATTTAAGAGAGAAATCAGATGCGTTTGACAAATTTAAAATATTCAAAGAAAAAGTTGAGAATGAATCAGGCTTAAAGATAAAATGTTTGAGATCAAATAGAGGTGGTGAGTTTACTCTAGATTTGTTCAATACCTACTACAAAGAGCATGAAACATACATACAAATATATTCTCCTAGGACACAACAATACAATGGGATAGCAGAGTTAAGAAACAAAACAATATTAGATGCTGCTAGAACTATGTTGCTGGAAGGAAATGTATCACATGTTCATTGGAGAAAAGTTGTTGGTATTGTTGTGTATACTTTGAACAAAATTTAGAGCAAAGAAGGTAAAAGTAACAATCCTTATCAATTATGGTTTAATAATGATCCTACTATGAAATATTTTAGAATATTTGGTAGTAAATTCTATATCAAGAGAGATGATGAGATAGGAAAGTTTGATGCTAGAAGTGATGAAGGGATCTTCCTTGGTTATTCCACTAAAATAAAAGCCTATAAATGTTTCAATTTGAGATTGAGGAATATGATTGAAAGTGCTAATGTGAGGATTGATGAGATGTTCCAGATTCTAGAGAGAATGTATGACTATAATTAGAATACAGAGATCAAGGAAGTTACTGCAGATCAAGAAGAACCTTTTGAGATTGACTGTGAGATCGAGGTATGTCAAGATGACTCAAATGATCCTACTAAAATTATTAAGACTCCAAGGTATGTTAAGAAAAACCATCCCGAATTTCAAATTATTGGAGATGCTAATAGAGGAATGATGAAAATATCTAAATTAAGAGATGAGTTTTTATTATTTCTAAAGTTGAACAAAAAACTACTAATGAGACAAGCAACGATAGTTTGTATCAGACAGTTCACTAGATTGTATATTTTCTATATACACTTGTGTTTCGAACTTTACATCCTAAGGGTGTTTTTAACCTTCTTTAGGAAGTGTTCCTGGGCAATGAGCCCACTATTACTCTTGACTACAAAAAGGGCATGTCCTTTAATAGGGACTCTATAATGTAATGCATCAATGGGATCCTAACATGGCTAAATATTTTAACAGGGATACTATACTCTCAGCATATTATTTGTGGGTGTGAATTCTCACCGGGGTTATACCTTTAATAGGGTTTCCTCGAAAACAAATGATTGTGCTATTTTGTTGGCATTTACTGTGTTATCATTTGGATGAAAGTTTTGTTTATAAAGTTTAATGTTCATAATATGTCTCACAACTGAGTCAACCCCCCACCCCTCTCATTTGTTTTGTGGAATGTTATTTCTAACACGATAAGAATAGTGGGGTCTTCATGAAGTATTTGGTCAATGGGGTCTTGGTCAAAAGTTGGAGGGAATTTTTCATTGTTGGGATCTTGATCTTGATTTTATTTATGACATGTTTCTTTGTGTTCTACATCATGCTCTTAACATGGGGTGTGACTTTGGAAATGCAAGGGGGATTCTGGAAAGTGGTCAATGTTTGAACATGAAAGAGATAGACTTTGGATAGGACTCCCATGAATGAGATTGCTTGAAGATGGAGAACATGATGGAATTGGTTCAAAGGAACTTGGGCTATGCATAGGACTAGCTGGGATTTATTTCTTGGATAAGCATTGGAAGGTTGCATTGCTGGAAGACTCACTTGATGGAGATGAGGCAAATTGCTCTTGTGAAGTTTGTAGGGATGAAGGAGTGGAGGAAAACATGGATGTTTCTTGAAGGTTAATTTATTGGGAGGAAATAGGTATATAATCCATGTGATTGTTTCAGGATGAGTCTTTGCTAGACATGGGTGAATTAACTTTTCTTTCTTTCTCTTCGTCCATATGAAACAATTTTTGAAATAAACTCCTTAAAGATTTGGGTCTTGATTGACTCGTTTGCATTATTGGCACAAATGGTTGTGAAATAAAAATTAGTTCATAATTTGGTGGTGGTCCCAATTGAATTATGCCACGCTCTGGTTGGGAGATTTGATTTGGGACTTGGTTCAATTATTTTCATTAGGACTTGGTTGCATGGAAATTGAGATCTTGTCACGATCGACATGATGACTAAATGCACTTAAGTATGAAGGGATATATGCTAAATGTACTTTATTGTATTTTGAAATAGTACAGAACCTAGGATATGAAAATGCTTATGCAACTGTGTTTTTTGGATTTTGGACTTTGAAAAAAATATTTGGAAAATGCAAACCTAAGAGTATAGCCTTAGGAAATTGAATAAAGACCTTGACTTAAAATAGATCAAAGGGACAATTGGATAATTGGATAAAAAGGTAATAAGTCAAATTTACTATGACAAAGATGAAATTTAACCAAATGATAGAGGGATAAATGAGGACAAAGGGACAAAGAGACAAAGGGACCAAGTCAATATCTTATTTTCAATAACATAAGGAAAGACTCTAAAATTTGTATTTTTGTGGAATTTTGAAAAGTTTTAAAAGGGATCTAAATGCAAAATGGGGAAAAGATATGCAATAGGAAATGTGATGGAATTTCTCCAAGGTGTGCTCATACAAGCTTGCTAAGGACTCCACTTTTCCCAATCTTCTTAGGATCACAACCTCTCTGCTAAGACCCCAATAGTCTCAAGTCTCCAAGCCTAAGACTATCCTAACTCCACTCGAAGAGTTAGTCTTCTTTGTGTTTAACCTTGAAGGACAACTACCAATTGTTTTGCCTCAATGCTTCTCTCTAGATTGAAGGATTCTAGGCACAAATCCTTCATACCAGCTTCACTAATGCTGGAAGGGTCATATTCACCATTAAAAAAATCCTTTTGCATCCTTCCAAATCCATCAGAATGGGTCTTCAATCCCTAATTGGTCAAGTTCCAATTTAACTCTCTATTTTTTCCTATTAGGCCTAATTGTCCAATTAGCCCTATCCAGAGGGTTTTCCTGGATTCTTTCTAAAAAATTAAAAATATCCCCAAAAAAAACCTAGGATCCTGATACCCATTTCGAAGACCTAAAATATTTTCAAGGTCTTGGGCTCCCAAGTCATCTATACACTAGTGTCCTAAAATGTAGGGCAAATAGGGCTATTTTGGGTCTTCACTAGCAGTATACTGATTTCTACTTAGAAATCCATCTAAATGGATTTGAAAAGACCTTATCTCATAACTAGGGATCTATAGGACCCTAAATCTTTAGAAACCACACTTGGTTTATATCTCTCACACACACCCTTGCCTCTACATTCAAACGTAACTTTGTCATGCACCTAATCGGACAGTCATTGCTCACTTAGGGCATGGCTTTAAAATTAGATAAATGGTTCTCCTAGCCTCCTACTTGAGTATGTATGTTTTAAAGAGGCTCCCCTAACATATTAATCCACCCTTTGAATATTTCCATGGTTTGATTCTATGGGGGAGCCATTAAACTAAAAATCACCTAGACTGTACCAACAACTACACTAATTCCTAAAGAATTTACTAGAAGTATAACTAATTAAATAAAAACAACTTGTTCACTAAATGGAAAATTCTTATATCTACTCCTACTACATGGATCCATCATTGTATCACGATTTTCAATCCATCAAAACACTTCTGCCATCCAAGCAAGTTGACTATTATAGAAAACATCTTCTATTCACTTTTCAAAAACTTACTTGATACATTCTCCATCCCTTGGGAAATGAGCCACAAGGTGTCTAAATATTCATCCTCCATGATTTCAGGCCACTATCATTCATTTCCCTTCCCTAATTTGAAGGGAATCAAAAGTTGTCGATGTTGCATGCAACATTTGCAAAATTGCAAATGTTGTCATCACAACATTTTAGCATCTATTGCATTAATGATGAAAAATAAATTTTATGACCTCTATCCCATATCATTTGATGAATAAACAACTTTGAGGCCTTTTTAGGAACTTTTTACACCTTGCCTAAGTCTAGAACATTTTTAGACCATTTTTCCTAGTTTAGGCCTAAACTAAGAATTAACAACTTACAAAGAAACCTAATCTAAAATAGATAGGATTGAGTACTAACTACTAATCCATCTAGTCAAACACATTGCAAGACCTTCTAAGTTCAAAAGTAAAGTCGCTAACTTGGCTAGAGTCAGTTACAAGCCAAAATTGGACTAAGACTTTAGGGACAGCCCAGGTGCTCCTGCACCAAAATGTCAATGCAATATGCAATTATGAAAATGATTTGACAACAAAAGGGAGGATGATATGATATGAAAAATTAAAATACAATCTAACAGAGGAAGGATAATACAAATGCAAGTAACAAGATCTCAATGCAAGTTCATGCTTTCACACAGTTTTTGATGAGGTTTTGAATACTTTGAAGGTGCCTTGAAACCATTTTGAATGTTTTTTTAAAGAGGTTTTTGAATGTTTAGGAGTGTTTTGAATGATATTTGAATATTTAGGAGTGTTTTTGAATTCTTTAGCAAAATTTTTGAAACACCCACACAAGACACGTTAGTCAGAATGGCTATTGTAAACAAGTAAGAAATCACACCACAACGTAGGATGGCAAGGAAAATACCTGTTGAATCCTTACTTGGATTAAATCAAGATGTGATTATTCAAAGAGGATAGCGTAGAATTTTTGTATCACTAGCTCCCCTCCATGACACTCACTTCTCAGGCATACCAAACTTTGAATTTAAAGGTTCATCACCTCCCAAGGAATTTTCTATCTGTACTAAGAACCGCAAGAGTGTGGGGCATATTAGTTGGTCTCCAACCTTCTATGTTAACAAGTAGAAGGATTTTGGCCACTATAAAAAGTTTTTTAGTTTAGGCATCCATTCAAGTGGTTATACTTGCGATGGATTAGCCCCATTATGGAGGCCTCCCAGCCTAAATAAGTTACGTTTTGTAAGTTTTTACGCACCACAAGGGTACTAAGGGAGATCTTATTCTAGGTATAACATAATAAACACATTTTCATTGTGACATTTCTTATATACCAGTTCGAAAGGGCTTGGATTTAGCCTATTACCGGTTGGGAAATCCCTCTCACCTGCTCTGTTAAAGCTCTAAGGAGGTACCCACACTAAAAGATTTTTATGATTTTATCTTACACCCAAAATCTGCGAAGGCAAGGGGAGAGGATACATTAATACAATTATTTAGGATTGCAATTCTAGAAGACACTTCAAACACATAAGAAAAGATTTTTCATTTGCCAATTAAAAAGGAAATATGATCGAAATTGTACAATTTGTTGTTCTTTCCCTTCCTACTTAAAACTATGTAAATATCGTTGTTCATTAACCCATTAAGAAAGGAAATGTGATAAAAAAATAATAGACATTTTTTTGTTCTTTCCCTTCCTAATTAAAACTATGTGAAGATTGTAGGGTTAATTTATCCACCTATTTACCTCTCTAGATGAAAATTTGTGTTCATTTATCTCACTAATTAGTCTATGTGAAATTTTTTGTTCATTTTAAAGACCAATTTAAAATTCTGATTTGTTGCATGTACATAGAACAAGAAAGCATGCATGTATCACAATTTTGACTTCCAAATGTATAGATCTTGTTTCTTTGCTTGGAAATCACGTAAAAAAAAATCAGATTTGCACGTTCACATTGGGTTCACCAAATGAAGGAGAGAAAAAATGGGAAAACATGCATGCAAGGAAACCACAACCCATAAAAGCATACAAACAACAATCCTATCCTAACATTAGATCAATTGAGAAAGAGTATTAAGACATATGCAAATAAACACAATAAAAACCCCCTCAAATGGCCTCCAATGTCCTTTCTTGCTTCTCAAAATGAGTTGATGTAGCTCCCATGATGATTTTGCACTTATCCATAAAAGCATATTGGCATGATAACAAGAAGATTCGAAAGATGTGGTTGTCCTAATGAGAGAAAATGAGAGTCCAATTTATAGATTTTTGGAACTCAAATCAATGGACAAGATTGAAATCCAATTGACGATTAGCATTAAATGAGAGGACAAGTTAAGTGATGAAATTTTTCAAATTAGATTTCCAAGTGAATGAAGAAATGGAAATATGATAGAGTTAAGTGAAAATAAATATTGGAAATATTTAAATTTTCAACACAAAATGTCATTTACAAGTGGAGGACAAAATACAAATATGATAGAGATTAGTGAAAACAAATATTAGAATTATTTATTTTTAATAACAAATGCCATTTGCAAGTGAAGTAAAGGATGAGTGATGAACAAGTTAAGTGGAGGAGAAAATGGGAGGAAAGAGTTAAGTGGAAAAGGAAATTAGTAAGTGGGAGTTAGATGTGGAGAGAAAAGGGCAAGGTGGAAGAGTAACAAGTGGAGACAAATTAGCATGAAAAAGAGATAAGTGGAGTTAGAAATGAGAGTGGAATTTAATAATTAAAAATTACTAATTTTGTTATAATTGGAAAATTAGACAATTAAATAAATTTATTTATTTAATTGTGGGAAAAGGGGAATGAGGTAAAAAATTATATATTTATTTACCAAAGGAATCACATTAGGATAAGAGGGCGAAATAAATAAATATTTGCCCTTACGACCAAGATTAAATAATTGATAAAATTATTTAATCAAAGACAAATTGATATGACATGATGAAATCAGAGGACAAAAATTAGTATTTAATTAAATAAATTTCAATGTTTAATTAATGAATAATGACACAATATTGGTGATCAAACACACAATATAGAAGACATGTTAAAAATGGGGGCGAGAGGTGCAAACCATTTTTTAGTGTCTATAGTTTGTATTTATAAAAATGAAAAGACGGAAGAAGTGAGTTGCTCTCCATTAACCATTGTCCACTTGAGATTATCACCTCATTCTCTTAGTGACACATGATACCATATATCCATGTCAATAATACTCTTGTTATTAGTTTGATACCATAGTTCCATCTCAATAATTTTGTTATTTTGATATTATATATCCAATGAGATGGACTAGATAATTCCACATCATAAAATGTATAATATTAGAACTAGAAGATAAAATGTTTGATTGTATTTATAAAATTGAAAGGAACATGGAAGAAGTGAGTTGATCTCCAATGTCCACTGTCATACTCAAATTGTAAGCTCATTTTATCAATGACACATAACCATATATCTACCAAAATAACACTGTGATTATTTTAAAACCAACATATATACATCCTCAATAATAATAATAATAATAATAATAATTATTATTATTATTATTATTATTATTATTATTATTATTCATAAATGAATAGTAGAGTGAAACCTTCGACCTTAACTCCTTTCTAAATGTTTGAAAACATTATTTTACATTAAAATTCATTTTAGATCTTTATCATATATATACTATTTGTCATCCAACACAAACGTCCACTTACCTTCTTATCTACTTCACAATGTGCTAGGATAGTATGGTTGTCTATTCTCCACACATAACAGCGAATATGTACACTTCATACGAAAATCAAACTTTGTATTATACGATAAGTTTTTGCGTAATTTTCACTGGTCTGATCCTCATAATCCAGCTCCATAATGCTATAAAAATGCCAAAAAAAACCAGTAAAAAAAATTGTATGATGCAAACTTGTAATTTTGGGAATAGTAAAATTTTGCGCAGAGAATGAGCAAAGTCATCTTTGAATCTAAACTGAAGAGGCACAGGTGACCCAGCAATTCAACACCTATCATACAGTACAATTGTCGATAAATGCTTCAGAACTGTTACCAAAAGCTACTGGTCTGTGACGCCATTGATTGCCTTCAAACAGCAAGTTTGTGGAGTTTTATATGAATGAATCAATAATAATGAATATGGCCCACAAAACAAAAAAGCGACTGCCCTTCTGTTTCTGCTGAGGCGTCAGCATATTAATATCTAAGGAGATTTATAAGTGCAATGCCAAAAAGTAGACAGATTTTCTCAGTCACATTACATTATTTGGCGGTGCAGGAGTGGAAAGGACAGCCAAAAAAGTTAAATGATAGTCTCAGAGCCTACAAGACAAAACAATGTGTTGTGTGACGTGAAATTTACTTTCCTTGCATTGAACCAAACTTTCGTATGATTTTTTATGTAGATTGTGTTGTTATTCCCTCTACTTTTGTACTTTAATGGCACCCATGAGTTCGTGTGATAATTATTTTGCAAAAGAATTGTCTAAATGCTCTCTAGAGTCACTAGGATTTTTCACTCCTGTGGGAAGCTCATGGTTTGTAATGGTTCTCTCTAGGAGAGTTCCACCACAAAGGAATAAGAGTGGCATCAAATTCATTTGAGCTCACATTTCATCAAAGTTAGTCAAGGAAAACTTAGGTTCCCTACTTACAAACCCCTTCTCTTGTTCTAAGATTTTTCATGGAAAACTATTTAAAGTGAACAAAATTTCTAAAAGAGTAGTGATCAAATTTTAGAAGAGATTGTGAAAGAGTTTATTCTTATTAAATTACTTTGGTGATGGTCAATTTTTGGATTGTACTTTTCCCTTTAAAGCTATTGAGCATGCATATATGAATTTTGAAAAAAGTTTTGGTATGGGTGGATTTTTAGTAGACTTTTAATTAAATAGATAGAAGTATACTATTAATGACTTCTATGTTTGTTAATAAAATATATAGAAGTATATTATTAATGACTTCTATCTTTTTTACTTGGAGCTTTTTGAAAAATCTATATATCAAAATATAAATGGAGACTAAACTTTTATCTAAAGAGAAGAATGAAGACTCTATTTCTAGTTGGTAATCTATTATTTTATTGAATACTTCTTCTAAAAGCATTGTAAAGGCACTGGCCATTTGGATCAAACCTATGGTGTAGGATATTGTGAGAGAAGAACAAATAGGGTTTCTTTGAAACAAATATGTTCTTGATAACTTGATCTTGACATGTAAAGCCATGAGTGCGCTTAATAGTTGTGTTAGGACTGAGAAAATTTTTCCCTGGTGTACAAGTCTTTGTACCATATTTTTATGTTTTCCCCTGACTTCCTTTTTATTTGAATGTCTTTAAGCCCTAAGTCACCACTTTATTCAAACCCTCGACTACCTTTTTGGTTTAAAAACCCCAAGGCTCTCATATCTGTTATGTTTGTGTGTTACATTTTTCAACCACTTAAGTTGGTTTAAAACATGTGTCTTAAGTTACCATGGTCGGGGCTCTTTTTGTTTTAAGTCAAGTTTCCTAGAGCGATCTACGTTTAATTTTTCCTAAGTCCAAAGTCCCCACGATGTTTTATACATCACAAGATGTTGAGAAAGTTAGTTTTAATCTAACGGTTGGCACTTTCCCTTGATCAAAAGATGTATGAAGAATATCCATCAAGGCATCGGGCCTGGGTGACAAGTGTCCTTTCCATATTGTTTGCCAAGGTTTTAAAAGTTGAAGGAAGGTAGATCGTGGTCAGATTAAAGTGAATCTAATGGTGGGCATGATCTCGTAAATAGAAGAAGCAAGGAAATTATTCATCAAGGCATCACCCCTATGAGACACGTGGAAATGGTGGGCCGGATTGGGGCTTAAGTTAAGATAATGTTCTTACAGATTCTTTTTCATCCGATGGAAGATGCTTTTCCTTGAACAGAAGATGAGTATAGTGTTGGAAACAATTGTTTAATTGTGTATTGTCCTTGATGTTACACAAATGTCATATCAGCCATTAGACAGAGTCTACCGAGCTCAGAATGTTCAGCAAGACAGTTTACAGAGTTTACCGAGCTCAGTCGGTAAGAGAAGCAATTTACAGAGTCTACCGAGCGCTCCAGAATACTATATCGAGAAGTTAGTTACTACCAGGCTCACTCGGTCAACAAAGAAATTCAGTCTGTACCGAGTTCAGTCGGTCATCAAAGAATATGTGAAGGAAAGTTAGTCCTTACCGAGTTCGCAGTACTTACCGAGTTCAGTCGATTACCAAAGGATTTTCGCAGAGTCAGCAGTGTTCGCCGAGCATCAGTGAAATGTTTATGCAGCCGACTAATGTAATATTTATTAATTGAAACTTGTATATGCAGCCGACCAATGTAATATTAATTGTAACTTGTAATTAGGCCGACTTGATAACTTGAAAGGTATATATGA
>MU227340.1:6666658-6689074 GCA_018584345.1 Thuja plicata | reverse complement strand
AATGATAAGTTAATCTACCGAGTAACAGCAATATATATTTAAGACATCTAAGGGACTTGTGGATTTATTTTTGTGGTAACTGATTCACCCCTCCCCTCTCAGTTACTCCATCCATATTTCCAACATATATTTTATTCATTGCAGGATTGCGCCTAGTTGACACTTGTCCATGTGAGATCTCGTAAAAGTGGGCCAAAGAATTAAAGTGTCAAGCAGATCGTAATTGATCCAACGACTAGCATGATACTGCTAAGGGAAGTTTCATGAGGTTTTATTTGTTGCAGGATTGCAACTAAGTGACATGTGGCTTTCTGAGATCATGGGTCCAAAACTCTAAAGAAGATAAAGGTGAAGAAGATCAAAGTTGATCAGACAGCGGGTGTGATGCCCTGATCCAAAACTGTTCCAAGGATATTGATTGTGGAATCAGAACTAAATGACACATGCCCAGGTTGATAAAGAGGAGTTAAGTAGGACCAAAGGTGTTACATGGATTTGACATGTTGCTTGCTAATTGGTTTCCTTTGTCACTTTTGTTGTGACATGTAGATCATTGCTCTGTTGACTTTTGTGGACCACGAGATCTGATGAGATGGATCTATATCGATGGCTATGTTTTAAATTCAGTATTCCTGTGAAAGAAGCTTGGTGTTACCATTTGAGCTATGAATTTTTGAAACAAAAGAAATAATTACAGAGTGAGTGGCCATCCTGTCAAAAATTAAAGCTAACTGCTCGCTAGGTTATAGAATAACTGCTATGTTTTATGTTTTAAATGTTATGGTTTGTAGAGCGACAAGGTGGAGTTAAATTGCAATGTGTTATTTTTTCTCTGGCATCTTTCAAAGAAAGAAAGTAATTTTGTCTAGTTTTTTTCTACATCCTGTGAATTTAAGTACTGGTTTGGTTTGAAGCTTGAAGGAATTAGGGTTTTTGTATTTAGTTAAACCTTTCTATTACGATACCCTAGCTTTTTAAAATGGAACCCCGTAGAGAATTCAAGGGCAAGATAGATAATTAGGAGAGAGTTGTGTGTGATGATTTTCTTGAACTACTAAATAGGTCTACAAATGACTCTTCTAAAGTAAAGGAAATGGTACTAAGAAACCCTCGATTGATGATAGGTGAGGGCATGTACATTATAACGGTAACATGATGAGGGACGTCGATGTTGGCATATCTAGTTTGGATTTATTCAAAGTGGGTTTTAGTTAGAAAAATGATTATGCTCCTAATAGCGATATATGATAATTTGATGTGGGGAAGATGGTAGTCCCAAACGTTTTCATGGATGCTGACATTTTTCTCTAAGTAGCCAACAATTATGACCTGATGACTAGGATAGTAAGAGATGTGGATGTTGAACCTTTGATAAGCATCCCTATTGATGAGATCTAGGAATTTTTCAAATTGAATAAACCCTCTTTCTAGCTTGATGAGATTAATTTTCACACTTTCAATGAAATATACAAAGCTCAAAGGATTTATCTCAGGAGTGGGCCTCTAAGAGAATTTTTTGACAAGGTTGGAGGATTGAATGTGATAGGTAAAAATATCCCAGAAGCTTTTAAATTGGATTATTTCAATATGAAGGCAAAGGGCATGTATTACTCCTTGAGCCAAATTTTTTGGGGATGATGTAGGAAATGAGATGGCATTACATTACATGTTTATGATGGTTTAGATTCTCCATCCTCATCTTGCTATTATCTTTGACTTTGCACCTTTTATGGCTGATTTGATCCATAATGGTGTAATTGGTACTCATAAATCAAAGGTTGATAAACCATTTGGATGGTATTATTTCTTAATGAACATGTTTTTATATAAAGGTGCTAGTTATTTTCAAAAGGAAATGGATTTTATAAGGACCAAGGATGGAGAAGAAATGTCAGTTCAACTTTGGAGTTTGGACTTGTCCTGGGATAGCTAGAAGATGTCATCTATGTTATTTTTGGTAGGTGTTTTGCTTCTAGTCTTAGAGCTTTATTGTTTCTTAAAAACCCTAGGATCCCAAAAGCTTTGTTGTCTGTCATAAGACCAAAGCAATATGCTGAAGAGATAAAAATAGAGCGTAATTAAGGGGACATCATTTTATATCCTGTTTCAACTGTGCTTAGAGTGTATGGTTTTAGAGGTACCCCATATATACTCCCTCTTAAAGTTGGTATTGCTAAAATAATCAGACAAATTGGTGGTCTACAAGATGTTTCCTTGATAGGGAAGGGTAGGGGTTCTATTTTTCCTACCATCACTATTTCCCATCAGTTTATTATCACCAAGGGTGAATGGGTGCACATGAATTTTTTTTTAAGCCTTCTAGATTGACAACAACAGTGGAAAGGTGTGCTTACCCTTAGGGGTTTTTGAGTGATATGTTTAAAAAGAGAACTAGGTGTGTGGCTATGGACCACCGATTCCACTTTCCTGAGGATGTTATTAGAAATTAATTCAAATTATAGGAGTAGGAAATCAAAAAGGAAAAGTGGCTAGTACATAAGAAAATATTGGATTTTGTGCAGTGTTTTTATAGGGGTTATGATCCGTTAAAGGTTTTTGAGCCTATGGAAAATAAAATTGATTTGTTGGTGACATTTTTTGAAGAAATAATGCAAGCTCTAAATCATAAGAAGGATGCAGTCATGAAGTCATAGCCAGATAAGGCCAAGGTAATCTTGAGGAAGTCAACATTTGCCAGGTTGTTTCCACTAGGCGAATGTGTTTTTCACCAAAGGTTAGGGTATAGTGTAGTGATTTCTAGGGGAGATACATCCCAGGGGGGTCATAAATTACAAGATGCACCTTCTTTCTCGAAGCAAATTGAGGTGCCTTCTACTTCAAAGGGGAAGAGACATATTGATAATTACCTTGCGTCTCAACCTTCTCCAAAGATGTAGAGGTTAGAAGAAGATATACAATAGAGTGAAGGTGTGTATTCACCTTCTTAGTCCCCTATACATGTTGATGAATAGGGAGTGGCATAACAATTTCTACAAAGGAGAAGCATGGGACAGATTTGTTTGACTCAGCAAGAAATTCAGGAAGGAATTCCAGAAGCACCCAAAAGGGTTGAATTGGATTTAACTGTGGAAAATTTTTCTGTTAAAGAGTTGGATCCTATAACCAAGAAAGCAAGTGATGAATTCTTGTCAGGTGACAGTTTTATAAAAGCTAGGGCATTCATACAATTCCTGTGGAGAACCTGCATTGATTAATTTAAGGAAACATACTAGAAGAAACAAGAGAAACAACCAAATAGATATATGGGTGATATTGAGGCTAAAGTAAAACATGAAATGGTAGAATAATTTGGAAATATCACGCCTAACGAGGGAAGATAATTGGTCAGAAAGGAAAGATTCCTTATTCTTTCAGAATGAGACATTGTTGATTCTATTATTTTTTATGTTATAAGGAAACAAACAAAGACCATACATGATACACAAGAGGTAGTTGAAAAATCCATCAAAGGGTTGTTTTCATTGAAGATCATGTTGTGTTGGTCATGTGGTCTCTTAAGAGAGAAGAGAATAGGAAAAGGAATGAACCTGTTAAGCTTGACTATTCTAGTAGCCTGATGGTAAGAAGAGTAGGGGAGGCCTCAGGTGTGGATGCAGTTGGTGCAATCTTAGAAAATGCCAAGTTTAGTTTGAAAGTGGCAGAAAAGGAGGCCAAGGAAAAGGAAGACTCGGTGAAAAATTGGAGACAGTCCTCCAAGCTCACAATGAGAAGAAGAAGGTGATTAGTAAAAAAACAAAACATTTCCACAATTAAGGGGCCATAAATCAATTGCAGATTCTCCTCAGAGGACAATTGCAAGTTATCCTTCCCAGCCTTCATCCTCTAGTCATATTATAGAGGTTCCTCATTCTCGTCTGTCCCTTTAGTTATAACTCAGAAGAAGAGCTCTACTTGGAGAAATAAAATTTTAAAGCTCAAAGAAAGATATTAGAAGAGGAAAGTGAAATGTTTAGAAGGGAAAAGTCTATGGTAGATCAAAAGTTTGAGGAGAAGGTAAGAGATACAATTATGCAGTTTTCTAAAAATATAGAGCCTACTTCTAAAAATATTGAGCCAATTTTGCACAAGTGGATATGAATGAAGTTTGATTTGAAGTTCTTTTATTCTTTATCCAAAAAAGAGGATATTGTTGATGATACAATAAAAAAACCAACTACAAGTTTTTCAAAGACTTGTTAGATTTTGAAATAAGGAGGCTTATCATCCAAAGGAGAGAAAATATATTAAAAGGGGAATATTCTACAGTTTGTTTTGAACTATTCCCTATAATTTTCAAGAAGGATGGTAAATTGAAGAAGAAGGCAAAATGGACGAAAGCGATGGATGATGAGTTTTCAAGAAGAATGAGCAACATCATCAACCTTCATAGCACCATTTTGTTTGTCAAAACTGTGGAAAAATTTTTATAGTGAAATACCATATTTTGTGTTTTGGAGAGAGGAAGTTGAGTGGTTGGAAAAGGAATGGGATGAGGGTTAACCCACAATAGTGGGTAACAATTTTTAGGAGGAAGCAATTCCTCCTGAAATTTGCAAAGCAGGCAAATTTAGAAAGTACTTTCGATAGAAAGTAGGGAATTTTGATAGAAATTACTTTCTATCCAAAGTACTTTATTGAAATTCCTTGATTCAGAACAATTACAGTCAAGTGATTTTGATAGAAATTAGTTTCTATTGAAAGTGTCTAATTGGAGGCCATTTGTAGAGGTTGACACAAGTCTGAAGTTTTCATGGCTTCTGGGATAAAACGTAGGGCTCAAATGGAAGAATAAGGAGACATCCTTTTGCATCCCAGAAGTACTCTGAATGATCTTTCTAACGAATATAGATTTGAATTTTTTTTAAATAATTAGGCCTATGTTTTTTTACGTGTATCGAATGTAGGTTTTTTATCAAATATAAACCTCCAAGTTTGACGTTCAATGAAAAATAGTAGAAAAAGAGAAACCAAATTTGAAAAATAACAATGTCGTCCATCTTTGAGTCTACTTTCTATCAATTTTTTTTTTTTGAATTTTGATAAATACACAAGTTATAAGCTATGTAGTCAAGTTATGTCAAAATTATGGTTTACTCAACTTCAAACGTTCATAAAATATGCAATAATCATGATAATTTCAACAAACCAATTGAATGCCCTCCGTATGGATGTTTAAAAACTAAATTTGAAAGAATAACATTGATATCTATTTTAGAAAAAAGTTATGCTCTATGAAGTCAATGTAACTCTTTGAAAATGACGTTTTGAGAAACATAGCAGTTTTTGTGGGAGAAAAAAAAACCATTCAAATCAATTTGAAAAAAAACTAAAAATATATATATTTAGAATCTAGATAGAAAATCCTAAAATACTCTAGTTTACTTCATCTTTTGATTTCAAAAGGTTTAATGGAAATATGTATCTGAATATGAAAGTTGTTTTTCAAAATGTAGAGTTTTGTGTCTGTTCAGGCAAAAAAGTGTAACCCACTATTGGGGGTTCACCCATGAGTTAATCAACAAGAAGGCTGAAATTGTTAACTTCGTTGGCCTAGTGATGAGTTGTTTGCAACATGGAAGGACTTGTACACTTCAGATGAATCAAAGAATCATGAACAACCCACTGTTCTTTCAACAAGTGACAATTCTTCAACATCCTGAAGTTGTCAACAATTTCAAATAGATCTTGCACCAAAAATAATGAAGATAAATTTTACATTTGGAAAAGGAAAAATAATTTTGAAGTTGTTGCAAAGGCCCTACGGTCAAATGAAAAATTGCTTTTGGAAATCTTGTAACAATTCATTTTTTGGTCTCATTGTAGTTTTGTCTTACATAATATGTCATGATTTTGTCTTTTTTCCTAAATGATCTAAAGCTTGTTGTGGTCCTTTCTCTATAGAAAGATTTCCAAGATCATTTAGAAAGGGCTAGAAAAAATAGATTTATGAAGTTGTATACGAGTTTTTTAGTTAGGGATATAGAAAATTGTATTAGATAGTGTCATATATAGAAATAAAAGGTTTCAGGTCTTCTGCAGTTATTAAAGTGGTGTATATATGTAGCATTTTGTATACAGGAACATGATTCTTTATACTTAATCTAAATATTTAGATTTCAATCTCTCCTTTTGTGTCTATCTCATCAGTTGTGGATTTTCTAATTTATTTGCATAAATTTTACCTGTGTATATGTTGTTATTCCTAAGTTTTGATCTAGGATCAAATTATATATTTCTCTGGATAAAACATAGATTCATTTTGGTGTACACAAGAATCTTATAAGAAGTGTGGGTTTGGATTAGTTGTATTTATGACTTTGAATCTTTGACAGTGGTTGGTTTCTATATTTATGCATTTGCATACACGATATTTCCCAATGGATATGGAACTCGCCAAAGATTAATACTTTATATACTGATACATGTTTAGTTGGGTTTGGCTATATTCTTCAAATCTGAAATTACTTCAAAATCCTTTAAGTTTTATGGCTATATTGTTGTATTTTCTTCATGACAATTGAGAATTAGTGAATGAGTGGTTTTCATTCAATATTTCCTTATCATTTTCTATTGTTCTAAATCTAGAAAAAGTTGTAAAGTCTCATGTGTTGAGTTGCATTAGGTGTACCCGCCTTGGTCTTGAAGAGCCACAAGTGTAGAGAGTAGTCTTGTCCATATAGTTGGTCCAATTACCTCATATTTCCCATATTTGAATTAAGCACTCTTTAAGATCTATCTATAGGTATATTGGTATCTTTCAAATCATAAAATAATTTTCAAAAACCAACAAGTTTTTCCAAAATGTATTGCTATTCAAGTTAGATATTGATAAAATGTATGACATAATACATCGAAGATTCATCCTTAATGTGTTACAATGTTTCAGTTTCAGACCTAAAATTTACACACATGTTCAAATGTTGTTCAAAGATTTTTTTATGCATTCTTTGCTATTAATAATTCTATGTTAGGGTCATTTTATTAAAATGCTACATTAGATGTGGATGTTTATTATCTTGACTTTGGTGCATTATTAAAATAAATGCTTTGCGTTATCTTTTATAAAAAAGTTAATGAGAAGAAGCTTAGAGCTTACATTTCCCTCAAAATGTTGTTATTAGCTCACACTTTGTTGTTGATAACATACTATTTGTTGAATAATATTATTGATATTCTAAACACGTATTGTTTTGTGTTTGGATCATAATTTGATTTCTAATAGACTATTTTTTTATGTCTCAAATTGGTCTTATTTCTCATCAAATCTATAAAGAGCAAAAGAAAATTAAACATGGAAAATAACTAAAGTACCTTGACATTCCATTGTGTTTAAATATATAGGGGTTGTGTATTGTTGCTAATTATATGATTAGAACTCTTAAAACTAAGGAACCTTGAATTTTGTTTATCAATGTACACTTAATACAACTTAAGTTAAAGGATAATGACAAGTTGTGAATTGGTTGTATATGATTATTCTTTCTTATTTTTCAAGATCAAATCTTACTTTCCCTTGCAATCCATTTGGAAGGCCTCAAAATATGTTTGTTAATTCTTAAAAATGATCAAAACTTCATGATAATATTGTTTAAGTTTTTTCTATCCATTCATCGTTGCAATAAAATTATACAACATCATGAATATTTATTCAAATATAAAAAGTATTAAATAAATTTTACAATTATAAATTTTTTCTTGTAATAAATATGACCTAAATTAAAAATATTTGAACTAAAAACATGTCGTCTACTTATTTTAAGTAAAATATGGAGACCACAAATAACTAAGTTATATATATAATTTAAAATTATTTGGATTACATTCTCAGATTTTTTGGAAACTTCCAATAAAATTGGAAAGATAAAAAAAAAAGGATTATCATGACCCATGTATAACGATGAAATGCAAAAATTGAAATATGATCAAATTTTTTTATATGCTTATTAAATTAATGTCATTGCAATTAAAGTGACCAAAATAAATAAAAATGCATGAGTATGCAAGGTTCACCATTAAAGGGCTAATTCAATCTTTAGGAAAAATTGACTATATTATGTTGGAATTTAAATTAAATTTGAAGTTTGATGCTTACATGGCTCATTCACACAATAAGTTGCGGGAATAAAATATCACCTACACCAAAATTTGCCCTTGATTATTTGTGATGTCTATAAAGGAAGATACTTGCATCTTATTTGTGACTATAATAATTACACAATCATTAAATTCTAAAAAATAATGCCATAGCTAATGACAAACAAGCACCAAGATTAAACATTAATGTATTTTTAAATTTTTCCTTTCAATTAACTTTATCTCTTGAGTTTATTGAAATTAGTGACTTTGTCTCACTAATTAAAAAATTACAATGCTAAAACCACATGAGTTTAAATCATTACAAAAAAACCAACTTTTTGAAAAACTCTACAATTCAATAATTAGTGTTCAATAACATTCTTAGATTATCCTAGAAAGTGTATTCATTGATTTTCCAGTCTACTAAGAATTTTCATTTGAAAGTTGAATTCTAGTGGCACAACTTTTGAAAGCCATCACTTTTGACTGGAGCATCTAATTCGATAGTACAATATATTGTGTGAAAGCTCATGAAGAGATCAAAGATTGTTTCATCTATGTTTTTGAGCTTTTTGTAGTCTTCCAAGGTCTACAAAATTGAGTTTGAAACTATATAGAAGAATTTTTGTGATAAAAACATTAATATCTCCCAAATGGTACAAGATATTGAGATGATTATTTGACCATTCTCTCTATTTTTGACCTACATCGCATGAATAGCCATCCTACTAAAACATTTAGACAGTTATATTTTATCTTTTCAAAGTTTTGACAATCCTACAAGTTGTAAGTTTCATCATGGGCTCCAAAACAACTAAATAAACCTACAACAATAGAAGAAAAATATAATTATTTTGGGTAATGCAAGATTTCCCTTACACTACTAAATTCTTCTACATCAATAACCTATGGTAATATTAGAGGTGAGCTTGCCATGTTTCTATACATAGATAAAAACCAAGATAGTGAACCTCTGCCTTGGAATCATACCCTTTTTTTGTCGTAGGTAATCCAAGAACAAAATCCATACTGATGTCACTCCAAGGTTTCTCAAGAATAGAAATAGGCATATACACTAAGTACATTTGTCCCACATTTTCAACCAACATTTTTGACCAAGCATTAAAATGTTTTTTCTTTGTCAGTTTATAGATTCAAAAAAAATTTAATCCATTCTCGCGTTGGTCGAAATTATGAAAACCATGACATGTCGTCATAATTATGACCAACATGGGCATATAACTTTAAGAAAAAAGACTGTTTCATTTTATTTCATTTTTATATTCCGCAAAGGAGAGCTGAAGGACAGAAGGAGGGCACATTACAAAACGCATCTCTTGAAACCACCTGTAAGTTTTGGAAAACAATATAAAAAACTTTTGATCGTTAAATTGAATATTACAGTATTGAAGCTGGTTGTATTAATTGTAAGACAATTTGGTAAGATTTTTCTTTGATGTGTTTATATTTTCTGTGTCCATCCACAAAAACAAAGAAGAACCCAGGAAAGTATTATATATTCAAATAATTGAAGTCCCCAAATGTAGTTGTAGTTGCATAAGCTAAAATGAGATTTGTGAAGTAGTTTCTTAATCAAAGGTAAAAACTTTTATCGCGAAGTGACTGGTTGAAGTATTGGAACCCCTAAGGAATCCAAAGGAAAACAAAAATAGGAGAAGATAGAGCCCAATCCTCTTCTCTAAGATGAGGGAATGTCACCCCAGAAGCTTTCTCAATATAGCTCTCCACAGAGCCATGCTCTGAATTGGCCTAGATATACCAAGAGAGAAAACATAACTCTCAGTCATTGAAAAATACCCTTGTCCAACCCAAGGAAAGGGATAAGATTTTGGTACATCTATAGAGATATTAGAGGCTAGATCACCCAAAGACAGAGTACTAAAGCCTTTTCTCAACTATAAAAACTTACCACTATTCAAGTCCACCTCTTCAAGCTTCATAGATTTTTATTTGAGCTTCAAACAATAATCTTTTAAGTTATGTAGAAGGAGATCATCGTTATGTAGAAGGAGATCATCGTCCTCTTCCAACAAATCTTTAGTTCCTTCAACCTCTTCAAAAGGTATAAAACAAAACATTAGTGCATTTAAAGAAAAGAGAAATAGTTAACATGAGACATTTGAAGGAAGAAGCAGGGTTTAAATAGGAAACCCATGATATATAATGTGTTAGCGTATTTCTTAGTAGATTCATTTATTTTTTAATGCTTTATCACCATACTTTAAATATTTCTCTTTATTTTTCATAGTTTTACTATTTTAGATAATTTTCCATTGATATTTAATGGATTTGACACTGTTATCCAAATAAAGATTTCAAATTTATATCTTCATTACCATCTCAAAGTTAATTTTATTGTTTTTTATCTAAAGAGACATCACTATTGCATTGAATAGATGTTGTTACCTTTATTTCTTACGTTTGAGGTCTGTCAATGTTTCAAGAGTTCATAGTAGTCATCATGCATAGGCAATAATGAAGAACATCAAAAGTTTCAAAAGTACTAGTGGATGAAATTCAAAAAGATTTCAATCCATGTGATACTTTTTATTAAGTTCAATAATAGTGGCATTGTGAAAAGAATTCATGAAAAATAGTGCAAGGAATGTCATGAGTAACAGAGGTATGGTGACTATTTTTAGAGAAACAAAAAAGACATCACCCACTGGCATAAGATCTAGTGTTTAGTAATGAAGATAAGTGATGATTCATTGGAAGAATAATAAGAAGGGAAAAATATAGTGATGAGTATGTGATAGTCAAACAAGGTTCAAAAAACATCAATGATATAGTGATAAGACAATAATGTGAATATGAAAAACAATAGTCAAAAGCCCTTTTGATAGTCCAAATATCAACAAAGATAGATGACATTGATGACATTAATTTGCCATTAGTATGAAAAAAAAACTTTCTGTAAACATACACCGAAAGATAGGACAAGAGAAAACCAAAAATAAGATATAAAGAGATCACCGAAAATGACTAAGTATGGAGAGAACTAACAACACAACTTTGTGTGTAAACCGAAAATGAAAAGTCAAAAGGATAAAGAGGAACCCAATAGAGGAAACCGACATGCAGGATATAGTGCAAACTGAAGAGACAGTTAAAGAGCAAACTGAGAGAACAAAATTGAAAGATAGTCAACTGATTGCAGAGCATAACCGACTGTCAGAAACTGAGAATCAGTTGCAGCCCACAAAAAGTGGATCTGACTTCAATTTCAAATAAATAAGTCTTATTCTATTTATAGAATCTTAATTTTTTTAAAATCCATTTCTTTAGGGACAAGAAACATGAATGTAAGTGCTTTAATCAGTCTAACTGATTTAAAACACATGGACTAGGAGATCAAGGTACAAGTTATAAACCTTATCTTAGAGTTAACATTGTTTTTTGTGAAACTTGGTGATGTCAATCCATCTTATAAATAGATGATGCAATCATTCATTAGAAAAGGATGTGAATATAGAAGAGAGGATAAATTAAGCCTATGAGAACATCTATTGATCAGATTGAAAGTTTCAAGAACCAAAATAGCAAAAGTTGAATCTGGTTAGCAAGAACCAAGAACAAAGGCTTCCGAGAATCAGAGGTATTACTCAATCACATTAGGTGATAATATTAATCATGTAAAATTAAATGGATCTGTATCAGCAATAGGAGATTGCATTTACCAGGTAAAATTGTAATTTGCTATCATTGTAACAAGTGGAGCAAAGTGTAAAAATCCTTTCAAGGAAGGTGGATTTAGTAGTCCAACTACAAAGCTCTTAACTGAGTAGACTTTAACAGTTCTCCATAGATACTCTTAACCGGGTAGATCATTAGAAGTGATCAAATTGTAAGCCTTAACCGGCCCCTTCCAATCTACAGATATTGAATATTTTTGTGGGTGCCATCCCCACCGCATTTTTTACTTCCTAACAGGAGTTTTCTACAATATCATATCTTGTGTTATGTGTCAATTACTTTCATGAATGTTTCTATAAATGTTAACATGTATGTTAAGTTAATGAAATGATATAAATCACATTAAGATAGTATAGATCAGCTGAATGGATATACAATTGATTACACAAAGGTTAATTGATTAAAGGATATAAAAGTTTTAGAGGTACTGATTCACCCCTCCCCTCTTAGTACACACTTCCCATTTATTCCAACAATTGGTATTAGAGCTAAGTCTCTTCTTTGGAAAATCTTAAAGGTTTAAGAGAAAATATCATACAATGGAGAAGTACAGACTTGACAAGAATGTTGAAAATAAGAAGCTAGAAATTCAAATGTTCTATGAATAGTATAAAGAAGCTAGAATCAACATGAGACAGATGTTAGATGAAAGAAATATGATGGCTTCTTGCTGTAATGAGACAGATTATCATGAGGAAGAGATACCAGATTTCTTTGAGTCTTCAGGATCAACTACAAGCAAAGCATCAGATACATCAGAAGAAAGCATCACAAGCCTAGCTGGAATCAATCTACATCTTGCTAGACAAGTTAAATATCTACAAATTAGTCAAGAGACATAGATGGTAAGGATGATTGATGTCATGAACAATGCTAGACAAGCTGAGAAGGAAATAACACTAGCTATTGATGATAGAAGAAAGATTACAGAAAAGATATAAGAAAAAGAGTCTGAAATACAAAGACTTAGAGAGCATCACCATGAGATAACAAATTATATTATTCTTATGAGTCAAGAGGCAAATAGAATAAATGTTGAACTCATTGAAACAATAGAAGCTATCGGTGAGCTAAGAGATCAGAATGAAAAGTTGAAACATGAAATAAGAATTCAGCGCGAGCATAATGAAATTACCAAGAAAGGTAAAGAAAGCAATAAATTAATGGATGATTTTCTTGAAGAACAATGAAGAGTCAACAACCAAACCGGTCTAGGTTTTACCAAGAATGGAGAATCATCAAATCAAACTGATCCAAATAATGTCTATACAAACTCAAGACCAAGAAATATTACATGCAATCATTGTGGAAAGCAAGGCCATACATCAAATGTATTTAGAGGAAAAATGAAAGGTATTCCTAAATCTACATCTTCATTCATAGGATTTTGTTATAAATGTAACAAGAAAGGACATAAATCATATGAATTTAAGTCTGAGATGAAACAACCAAAGAAGGAAACCTACATGGACAAATATTGTCCTACTTGCAAAATGAATGGGCACACAACTCTTGATTGCTGGAAAAAGAAAAAGCAAGCATGGAAGCCTAAAGGTCAAGAAACTCCCTATCAACCGAAGAGAGTCAGTAACCAGTATGTATGGGATAAAAACACTTGGAAAAATTGTACAGCATGTGGAGGATTTGTTCACATTGCTGCAAACTGTATGAGATAGTGGACTAGAAAGTCTAGAAGCTGGACTAACCCCGGAACGACATTCTTACACTATCATAAAGTTGGTCATCTCAAGAAAGACTACAGAGACTGAATGATAGAGACCAGCATGTATCCCAATGGAAACACCATTGAAGACATCCAGAGGGAAAGAGACAAAATGTGGAGAAAAGCTTCAAACAATGATGAAGCTAGACCGAGCAATGCAAATGGTGACACCCTATCCAATGGATTCGGTGACATCACCACCCCCACCTAAAGTAGAACAAGTAAGTATGGAGTTGCATTACCCCAAGTTATTATTTCACATCAGTTCCATATTATGTTGATTAAATGCCAAATTAGAATAAGTAAAGATGCATCATGGTATTACTTGTTGAAATTTGTGATAACTATGCTATCAGGCATAGATAGATATCAAAATTTGTCAGTACACAATCAAAGCTGAGACTGCCTACACTTACCGAGAAGCGTCAGTTAAAATAAAAATTGCTAGTGTAAAGTGAGCCTCGTCGGTAACCAAGAAAAGTGAACAAGTGGTTTGCAATACTGAAACCCATTGGTAAACACAAGAGGTATAATGACCTGCCCCAAAACATCATGTGGTCACCGAAGGAAAGTTTAAATCTTAACCGACGAACTCCGTCTTCACACACTGAGGATTTGGTAAGAATTAATGACACCTTTTAGGGAAAAAATCTATAAAAGGGCAATAGATCAGTCTCATTATTCACCAGGAACATAGAAAAGTGATGACATCAATTTTTGGAGCAGAAAGCGATCAGATCATAGAGCGACCAAAACTCAACATTGAACACTCCAAATTAGATCAAGAACAACACTTGGTGTATACACTAGGTTCTATGACCACTGACAACTCTATTTCATGCATTTCACAAAAGGCCCTAAATCTAAAAAATGGCCACGACATCAAGAATTGTTAAATCAAAGAAAACCAAGAAGGATGAGTTCAAGCTCATAAAAAATTTGGCATGTAAGGAACCAAACTAAAGATTCACCCTGAGTTTGCCTCACAACCCGATGATGCTGGAGCATTCTCACAAATACCAGCTAGGGTTTTTCTTTTCAAGGACATTCGAGCATTTATACACTGCAAGATTGCAGAAATAGGTGATTCTAAGGTTGAACAAGCTTATAAGAAGCTATGCAATGAAGATGGAACACTGCAAGATGAGCATAAACATATAAAAGTGAAAGGGCTCAAAAATTCCCTAATGTTCCCGAAGGCATTCAAAACCGAGTGGATTCATTTAGTACTAAGTTGAATGCACAATCATAGACTTTGGATGGATGAACTGAAAATGATAACCCGAGATGTTATCCATGTGGTCACCAGTTACCCTATAACCGAGAAGGTAAAATCACTGAAGCATCCACCTAAGGTTGAGACTGAGAAGATCATAGGAGACAAATGGATGACAGAGGATTGAACATTTCCACCATAACCAATGATGAGATGAAATTTGGTGCATGCGTTCTAGGATACAAATTCTTCCAAGCCAGTAGAATGAACAACATAGCATCCGGTGTTGTAGACACAACTTACAAGATTGTGAAGAAGGGAGCATAGTTGGACTTATCCAAACTTCTACTAAATCAACTAGAAGAGAATCTAAAGACTATAAGGAATGTGAAGTCAAACACATGTAAGTTTGGCTCACTCATAATGTGCATTTTCTTCTGCTTTCAAGAAACATTGCCATCGGTAGGAGATGTTAAATAGGATAGCACAAAACTGGTCACCATGTAGATTAGTGAACACATAGCTTCAGTGGGAGATAATTTTGATACATTCATTGATTAATACTTCAATGTATTCAAAGACTGAATGTAAATGAGGGTAAGGATCCCTGAGAAACTCATTGAGAAGTATAAAGATGAATTATGTTTCATAGTTGATACATACCACACCTATATCAAGCCTGATGTACCGAGGACAACATGGCTTCAACCATTAGAATATGAGATAAACATTGATCTTGCATCTAAGGCAATTGATGCCTTTTTAAATGAACCACTAGATAAGAAGCAACCCAAGTTTGGAACATATGAGGAGGCCAAAACAAGAATAAAATATCACCTAGTTGTTAAGAAAATTGTTAGGAAAAAGGACAAGATGGTAAAGAACCTCAAGAAGATATTGTCAGCAACAGAGGAAGGAACCGAGCAGGAGGAAGAAACTAAAAAGGAGGAAGAAACCGAAGGACAACTACCTATCGATGAAGTAGAAGAAATGGATGACTTTGAAGCCATAAAGTCAAATTCACCACGACCTCCACCAACTAAGAAGCCAAGGACCACAATTGCTTCAAGAACTAGAAGCCAAACAACTAAGGATTCAACTCCTTCACCTTTGAAGAAAGGAAAGGTTAGAACATACAAGAGGAAAGTGGTGACACCTGTAACATATAAAATAGATGTCACCAAAATGTAACGTAAGAAAAGATGTCACATTTGAAAATGTAGATTTTTGTGTGATGTGTGAGGAAGATAAGATGTTCCTTTTAACCTCAAATGCACAAATCAAAGATCTAAATTGATTAATCCAAAAGAAGGATCAATGCACAAATGTATCATCCATTCGAAAATGAGAGCAAAGAAGAAAGATCTTAAATTCATGTTTTAGAAAGGAATGTATATGATAGAACTAGGAATTGAAATGAATGAGATGAAATACCAACCTTAAAATAGTGTAGATCAAAGAATGCTATTTTCTGAAGTCTATAGGCTGTTTCTAGAAAAGTTGAAGTATGATCTAGAACTGGAATGTAGAGACGAACAAAACCCAGAAATCATTTTCTGTTCTGATGTCATCTTATGAAAAAGGTCGACCTTGACCCACAAATGTCAACCTTGACCCCAAAATGTCAACCCTGACCCAATAATGTCGACCTTGACCTGCACAAATCTGAAAGTGACTCTGTTCGTGGATCCTAAAATTTTGTTGAAAAGGGTATCCAGATCTGAATCCAAATCTGCAGTCCCAAACATGTATCTGCAAGAAAAAAGAGATTTGTTTGTTGGGGGGGAGGGGTTTGCCTTGGTCAAACCCTGGTTTTGGAATTAACCTCAAATATATGTATTTGGAATTGTAGAAATAAACAAAGTAAATAAATAAATTCACCTTGCTTGTAAGGAGACCCTTGTGGTGGATTCAAATCCTTAGATCCACAAGGATGAATGCTTGAAGTTGTTTGAATTTTGTAGAAAAGTATGAAGTTGATCTACCATGCCAATTCATGGCTCCATAGAAGTAAATGTGCTCAAGTGCTTTAATTGAGAATTTAGATTTCTTGAATGCTTGAGAGATCTTGGTCTTTGCTTCTTGATCATGATTAGAATACTTAGCTCACTTGATGATGGTTAGAGAAAATGAGAGAGAAAGCCCTTCTTTTATAGTAATCTTGGGCACACAGGCCAAGATAGAAAATAATAATTAAGGGTCCATGGTACAAAAATCTAGAGAGGTGCACATGGAGAGGAGAACCAAATTAAAGTCTTGACACAAAAATCTAGAAGGGGTCCACCCTTAAGGTAGAAATAATTATTTAAGAGCCTTGTCAGAAAATTTGAGGTAAGGCCAACCCCAAAGTTAATTTGAGCATTAGGCACAAAAATCGAGAAAGACTTATCTCAAATAATAAATTAGGAATCCTATACAAAGCTCAAGAAATTTCCACCTCAATATTAATTTAAGAGTTTGACACTTAACTCAAGAAATAATGGCCCCGAAGAGGGAAAATATAAAATTTTGATGAAACCCCGAAACTGGGACTCAACCCCAAGGACCTTGGACCCTGGGGTCAGGGTCGAGGTTGACCCTAACCTAGGTCAGGGTCGAGGTCATCCCTGACCTAGGTCAGGGTCAAGGTCAACCCTGACCTAGAGGGTCAAAACCTTGGGAAATGTGCCAAAGTCTTAGAAATAGAGAGAAAAGGCAGAAAAGAGGGGTAGAATAGGCACATAAGAACATGAAACTCCATGAAAGCATGAAGGTGTCTAAATTAGGACCATAAAAAATTACTAGGGAGGGACAAAAGGTCTCAACATGGAGTGCTTCCATTTTAAGATGATACATTTAGCCCCCACTTTAGCAAGAGTATGGGCTCAATGCAGACTCTTGGTAAAGTAGAAGAAAAGAAACCCTATTGTGATTAACAATACAAGGAATCCATCAAGCCCCCAATGAACTTGAGTCTTTGTTAAATCGAAAAGCATAATAGGAGATAGAAAAGATGAGAGAGGAGTGGCTAGCTCACCCAGTAAGATGTGTCTATCTCACTGTGAACCACAAAAGGATAGGATGGCCTACCAAGCAAGTACTTGATAGTCACCCCATAAAGTTGTGCGCCTTCTGGCGGCTTTGTGCATGTATGTAGTGCATCTTCTGATGGATTTTATGAAGTACCCATGGATCCATATCCTTATAACACCATGGAATACATTTGTAAAATGCATATCTCTTTAGGATTTAGCAACTTATGTGCGTTACCTTCTGAGGATTTAGCATATTGAATTGTAATTGAATGCGTATCTCTTCAGGATTTAGCAACTTATGTGCGTTACCTTCCAAGGATTTAGCATATTGAATTGAAATTGAATGCGTATCTCTTCAGGATTTAGCAAATTATGTGCATTACCCTCAGAGGATTTAGCATGCTACAAAAAAAAATGTTAGAACAAAAATGCATAATATAGAATGAGGGAGGCCGTATATATGCCCCCCTCCTTAATATGGCAAAGTACATACTATTTTGACATGTTAAGGAAAGAAAAGAAAAAGGATAAAGCCTTCTTCAACATCAAGATAATATCCATAGACAACACCCAGTCCAAGCCAAGAAGGTCACAGCTCCTATGAGGCCATGGAAGGGATGAATGCGAAGAGATATCATGCAAGAAGTGAAAAAGTAACCCTTGTGAGGGATAGCACAGTATTCAGTTTCCAAGGTGAGAGATTTATCAACCAGGGAAACCCAATATCAAATAATGAAATAGGTTGTGATCAAGGACATAGATCCTCAATGCAAACCAAAATGTTCATGTACAATTGGATATCACATAATAGATAAATATTGTTTAACCAAGGGAAAAGTGAATCCCGGAAAGACAGAAAATAAGAAGATGGCATCCTTGCCCCCCAAGCATGGGAACAGGGATGAAAAAGGACCTAGTATATCGCTCACAATACTATACAATACAAGGAGCACCCAAAGATTAGGCTAGAATTGTTTACATAATATGGAGTTCCATAATAGGAACATAAATGTTATTTAGAGAAAATAGGATTGAAATACAACTCATTGCCACATGTTAAGTAAATAACTTTACTATCAATGAGCTTCCTAATCTTATAATGTAAAGCTTGACATTCATTAGTAGAGTGATCATGAAATCTATGATAAAAACAAAAAGGAAGAGTCTTCAAGTGTGGACTACTTTTCTTTTTGTGTTTAGGTCTAGTAATCATCTTAGCATGAAGGAGTTTAGGCAAAAGAACCTCTTGGTCAAATTCCTTCATAGATTCATCATGTTTTGAAGTGTTGTTTGAGATGTTGTTATTGATGTGTTGTTGAGGATTAAATCCCAATCCATAAGAATGATCATGCCCCCCATTCTATAAGGGCATTTGAATTCCTTGTTTATGCTTACCACACCCTTTACCATGGAATCCTTGTTTAACTAGTAAATGATAACCAGGACCATAAAAAGAAGCCATATCCGAAGGGGTCAATGGAACTTCAGTAGTTGCTATGTTATCATTAGTAGGTTTGACATGTTCATAGTGGGTAGAAGTAGTGACAAAGTTATTATGAATGGTATTAGAAGTAGACACAAAGACTTGTTGTTCAAACTCTCTTTGGTGCTTCATAAAATCAAGATCAGAAACCTTATACTCTCCAATAAAGGTGGGATTAAAATCCAAGGTTCCCCAATCATCTCCAGGAAGAGTATTAGAGGAAGAAGGATTACTATTAGGAATAGGAGTGTTGTGGGTTTGAATATTCAAACAAGGATTTGGCACATCATTCGCATGAAGTGTATACACCAAGTTGTTGTGAATAGACTTGACTTTACGACGAAGGGTGGAAGGAACTGCATGCATCTCATGAAACCAAGGTCTACTTAAGAGGAGGTTATAAGTAATAGGTCCAGGCATAACATGAAAAGGAGTATTTAGGATGAACGAACCTATTTTGATAGGTAAGGTAATGATTCCTAAACTTTTCTTACAAATATTATCAAAGCCATGGATAGGAACATTGTCAGGTTGAATAGTTGAAAGATCGGCTTTAATCTGATTGATCAAGTCCATGCTACAAATATTAAGCCTAGATCCATTATCAATCAAAGACCTACGAATGATACTCTTATTGATATTAATAGCAACCAATAGAGCATCATATTGATTTTGAACTTCTTTAGAAGGTAAATCCTTTTGAGTAAAAACAATGTCAGGAAGACTCGGGGTAGCATGCATGCACTATAAGAAGGCATTGATGTTCTCTTGATTAGGAGGTTGGGTGGGAAGAGTTGATAGAGCTTTTTGCAAGGCTTCATGGTAGGTAGGTGAAGTTTGAAGAAGATCCCATAAAGAATTGGTTTATCAAATCATACTCCATGCTAGGAAGACGAGGTGGAGGAGGAAGAATGGGTTGAGAAGGTGGTAAAAAAGTAGGAACCACCAGATTAGGTTGAGGGTTATTCCTTGTACAATAGGTGTGAGCTACCAAATCTTGATCATCTAAAGAATCCATAGGTTTACCTTTGATAGTAATGCATGGACAACCTTTAATAGTCATCAAGGGTTTTGGATAAACCATGTTGGTTGTCCCGACACTACAAATAGTTTCACAAGAAGGAAGAAAATAAGACATCCTAGCAGGAGATGAGATAGGATCTTGATTCTCCATAAGATCATCACTAAGAGGAAGAGAATTAAGGGAATTCATATCATTGTCCATTAATGCCTCATTGCTTGAAGAAATCCCAAAGGGAGGCAAAGCATCCAAATCCTCTTCTTTCTCTAAAATGTCTACATAAGGGGAGTGTGTTTTAGAAAGAGAATCATCATCATGTATGAATATGTCATCCATTAATAAATCATCCCCTTGTATCAAGATTCATCATGAGAAGGGGATAAATCAATGTCTTTATCCAAGGGTTCATCCCAAAAAGTAGGATCATCCACAATGGATTCACGAGGAAGAGAGTAATAAACATCCAAATCCAAAGGTTCATCCCAAATAGGAGAATTATATTCTAAAGTAGGCTCATATAAAAGACATATTCTAGGAGAAGAATTAATATCAATCTTCAACTCTTCTCCATAAAGATAAATATGATGGAGAGAAAGATTAATGTCATCTTCTTGCTCTAATATATCCTTACAAGGTAATACAAGAGAGGACAAAGCAACACTACACACACTAAATAAAGTCTTTCTAGGTGTAACACCATGAAATGTGGAGGTATGAGGAGGATGTTGTTTAATCCCAAAATTTATAGAAGGATGTTTGGAAAACACTTGAAACAACTTGTGCAACATGATAACGAATACATAAATGGATAGAAAATAGATCTAGATATATCCAAATGCATTCAAATGAAATGTATGAACATAAAAAATGTAAATGTTTTTGTATTTTTAAAGAAATTTATGATTTTTACTTTTTAAATATAAGAGCATGAAAGAAATCTAATTTTAAATGCATGTAAGATCTAACACAAGATGTAAATCTAACACCAAAAAGAAAGTGTTGTCTATCGCGGGTTCACCAAAATGTAATATATAAAATAGATGTCACCAAAATGTAACATAAGAAAAGATGTCACATTTGAAAATGTAGATGTTTGTGTGATGTGTGAGGAAGATAAGATGTTCCTTTTAACCTCAAATGCACAAATGAAACATCCAAATTGATTAATCCAAAAGAAGGATCAATGCACAAATGAATCATCCATTTGGAAATGACAGCAAAGAAGAAAGATCTTAAATTCCCATTTTAGAAAGGAATGTATATGATAGATCTATGAATTGAAATGAATGAGATTAAGTACCAACCTTAAAATAGTGCAGATAAAAGAATGCTATTTTCTAAGGTTTGTAGGCTATTTCTAGAAAAACTGAAGTATGATCTGGAATCGGAATGCAGAGATGAACAAAACCCAGAAATCATTTTCCATTCTGATGTTGTCTTATGAAAAAGGTCAACCTTGACCCACAAATGTCAACCCTAACCCCAAAATGTCAACCCTCACCCAATTATGTTGACCTTGACCTGCATAGATCCGAAAGTGACTCTGTTCGTGGATCTCGAAAGTTTGTCAAAAAGGGTATCCAGATCTGAGTCCAAATCTGCAGTTTGAACCTATATCTGCAAGAAAAAGAGATTTGTTTGTTTGGGGGGAGGGGTTTTCCTTGGTAAAACCCCGGTTTTGGAATTAACCTCAAATATATGTAATATAAATTGCAAAAATAAACAAAGTAAATAAACAAATTCACCTTGCTTGTATGGAGACCCTTGTGGTGGATTCAAATCCTTAGATCCACAAGGATGAATGCTTGAAGTTGTTTGAACTTTGTAGAAGAGTATGAAGTTGATCTACCATGCCAATTCATGGCTCCATGGAAGTAAATGTTCTCAAGTGCTTGAATTGGGAACGTCGATGTCTTGAATTCTTGAGAGATCTTGGTCTTTGCTTCTTGATCATGATTAGAAGACTTAGCTCACTTGATGATGGTTAGAGAAAATGAGAGAGAAAGCCCTTCTTTTATAGTAATCTTAGGCACACAGGACAACATAGAAAACAATAATTAAGGGTCCATGGCACAAAACTCTAGAGAGGTGCACATGGAGAGGAGAACCAAATTAAAGTCTTGACACAAAACTCTAGAAGGGGTCCACCCTTAAGGTAGAAATAAT
>MU227340.1:6653262-6666608 GCA_018584345.1 Thuja plicata | reverse complement strand
AGAGGAGAACCAAATTAAAGTCTTGACACAAAACTCTAGAAGGGGTCCACCCTTAAGGTAGAAATAATTATTTAAGAGCCTTGTCACAAAATTAGAGGTAAGGCCAACCCCAAAGTTAATTTGAGCACTAGGCACAAAACTCAAGAAAGGCTTATCGCAAATAATAAATTAGGAATTCTACACAAAGCTTGAGAAAGGTCCACCTCAAATATTAATTTAAGAGTTTGACACTTAACTCAAGAAATAATGGCCCCGAAGAGGGAAAATATAAAATTTTGATGAAACCCCAAAACTGGGACTCAACGCCAAGGACCCTAGACCGTAGGGTCAGGGTCGAGGTCAACCCTGACCTAGGTCAAGGTCAAGGTCATCCCTGACCTAGGTCAGGGTCAAGGTCGACCCTGACCCAAACGGTTAGAACCTTGGGAAATGTGCCAGAGTCTCAGAAACAGAGAGAAGAGGCAGAAAAGAGGGGTAGAACAGGCACATAAGCACATGAAACTCCATGGAAGCATGAAGGTGTCTAAATTAGGACCATAAAAGCTTACAAGGGAGGGCTAAAAGGTTTACACATGGAGTGCTTCCATTTTAAGATGATACAACACCGAAGAGAGGGAAAAACAAAAGAGGAAGAAAGATCGTCAGTTTTTGAGAAGATATTGAAGACACCGAGAAAGATGAAGCTGTAGAGGCATAAAATGTCAAGGTTAAAGCTCCAGAAAATCTTGATGACATTTGTAAATCTATTGCAAATTCAAGATCTATTGCAGATTCTAAGATTAGAAGATGGTTGAAACTAGATCTAGAAGATCTTGAAACTAGATCCAGAAGATCAGAAAAAAGTTTAAGATGCCATCATAGAAAAAATGTACAAGTTCAAATATGTACCAATTTAGTTTGAAAGCAATAATGTACCAAGGGAACTCTTGGATAGACTATACTCCAAATGGACATTTGCCTTGAAGAGTGAGAAGGAAATAAGAGAAAGTGTACTTGTTACTCTCACGCCTTCTGAATCTAAGAAGGAAGAAATAGATGAGATGATGGAGAATCACAAAAAGGAGTTCTCACCAAAGATGAGAGCCTACAAATTTCTCAAAGGGAAGATTATAGAGCTTGACCAAGAGAGCCATAAGAAATGTTCTAAGATTCTAAAAAAACCTAATGAGGAAGAAAGCCCTGAGAAAGACCTGCAACAGCAAAATGTTGATAAGGAAACTCAAGACTCAAACTTAATAAAAGATACATAAGATGATACATCTGTTGAGTTAGACAAGGAAGAAGAAGACACAACCAAAAACAAAAATATGGATGCTGCAGATGAGTCATGGCCTGACACCACAAATGACAACATTGTGGACAACACTATCATTGACATTACTGATGATCCAATAGAGGAAGTAAATAGAGATGATGATGTCAATGTTACAAAGGACACAACCAATGGGCAGGGCACAAGAATTGATATTGCATAGGTGAACATACCAGGAAACATGCCAATATTAATACAAGCTATCAATATTCTGAAAGAAACAAACAATTCATGTAAAAAAGAAACTCTCGAGGATGCAGGAGAAGAGGAAAAGAAAGACCACACTGATGATCAAAAGTACATTGGAGACACTCACACAGTAACCAATACTAATAAGGTTACATGAGGAGATTCAAAACAGGCAGATGCTGACACAAAAGAGAATGATGTAGAAACAAAGAATGATGGAACTAAGGACACCGATGAAGGAGATAAACCTAAAGATGGAACTCCTGAGGAAATAAAAAAAGGTGCTACCGACAATGTGAAGGTTAATGTGGAGACAGTTATAGACACCTGACAATCTAAAACCGATAAACAACAACAAAAAGAAGCACAACAAGTAACTTCATCAAGCACAACTGAGAAATCTAAGAAATTGGCAATAGTACTGCATTCTAGTACAACACAAAATAAGAAGAATAAATCCAAAAAGAATATGTTGGAGGTCACTTTGGATGAAATCATTGAGATACCAAAATGTGACCCAACAAAACTTGATTTTGAAGCATTACAAGAATATGGTGAAATATGCCAAAGTAAGGCATTATAGGAGAAGCTGAGGAAATAGCACTGAGATGAAATGGTACTAGAAACCACTAGGGACATCTTGCACCAGATTGTACCCAGTGTTTATATTTATAAGAATAATCCAATTCTTGATCAATTAGCCACTCTCGCCGAAGCAATACCAACACACAATATTGATGCAAAGAAGGCAATTGAAGAGAGAGAAGAGATGAAGTACCAAAAAAAACTAATTGAGAACATCAGCCAAGAAGTGGAAGTCAATAAGGTAAAGCTTTCAGACTCCATTACTGAATTAGATCCAATCATAAGTGAAGCTATTTCCTTTATTCAAAAACTAAGCATATTAGAAAAGTTCACTAAAGAAAATAGTGGCAACATAGCAAAGTTAGATACAGATCTAGCTAACAGTGCTAATAGCCTAACCACCAATGGAGGCAATGAAATTAAGTTGCATTATGAGAAGATCATTAAGATAAAAAGGTTAAGGCAGGAGCTATGGGAAGCAGAGACACACTTTAGGGAAGAAGTCACCACACTCCAAGATCAACTTCAACCAAACCTTACACTTCTTCAACAACACATCATTTCAGCACAACAACTGATAGCAACTCCTGAGATGTCTGTAGTAGACAACTCTATGATATGCACTCAAAGATCACACTTGAGCACATGGCTCTTGAGAAATGAAAGGAACAATGGGAGAAAATTATGGAAGACATGAAGTCTTCACACTCCCACATTTTTGATAAGCTCTAAGGTATAGACCTTTGCCCTTAATATCAAAAAAGGGGGAAAATAATATGTATTCATATGGGAAAATTATATATGAAAATGATATGTATATGATATGTATAGATAGGTAGGCAATATATAGTATTATATCGGCATATACATAGGGGAAGTCATTAAATGAATAAGGATTTTATATGTTGTATATACTTAACATTTTGTTAGTATTTTGCACATATCAGTTTTTGATACTAATGTCAAAGGGGGAGATTGATGATATTAATTTTTCATTAGTATGCAAAAAACACTTTCGGTAAGCATACACCGAAAGACAGGACAAGAGAAAAATGAAAATCAGATATAAAGAGATCACCAAAAATGACTAAGTACAGAGAGAACCGACAACACAACTTTGTGTGTACACCGAAAATAAAAAGTCAAAAGGATAAAGAGGAACCCGACAGAGGAACCTGACATGCAGGATATAGTGCAAACTGAAGAGATAGTTAAAGATAAAATTGAGAGATCAAAACTGAAAGATATTCAACTGATTACAGAGCATAATCGACAGTCAGAAACTGAGAATCAGTTGTAGCCCATAAAAAGTGGATTTGACTTCCACGTCAGATAAAGAAGTCTTATTCTATTTATAGAATCTTGATTTTTTTTAAATCCACTTCCTTAGGGACAAGAAACATGAATGTAAGTTCTTTAATCAGTCTAACTAATTTAAGACACATAGACTAGGAGATCAAGGTACAAGTTGTAAACCTGATCTTAGAGTTAACATTGTTTTTCGTGAAACTTGATGATGTTAATCCATCTTATAAATAAATGATGCAATCATTCATTAGAAATGGATGTGAATATATAAGCGAGGATAAATGAAGCCTACGAGAAAATCTATGGATCAGATTGAAATTTTCAAGAACCAGAATAGAAAAAGGTGAATTTGGTTAGCATGAACCAAGAATAGAGGCTACTGAGAATCATAGGTATTACTCAATCACATTAGGTGATAATATTATTAATGTAAACTTAAATGGATGTGTATCAACAATAGGATATTGTATTTACTAGGACAAATTGTAATTTTCTATCATTCTAACAAGTTGAGCAAAGTGTAAACATTCTTTCAAGGAAGGTGGATTTAACAATCCAACTACAAATATCTTAACCGAGTGCACACTCAATAGTGTTGCCAAAGCTCTTAACCAAGTATACTTTAATAGGTCTCCACAGATACTCTTAACTGGGTAGATCATCAGAAGTGATCAAATTGTAAGCCTTAACTGACCCCTTCCAATCTACAGTTAGTGAAGATTTTTGTGGGTTCCATCACCACCACAGTTTTTACTTCCTAACAGGATTTTTCTAAGATATCATATCTTGTGTTATGTGTCAATTAATTTCATGAATTTTTCTATGAATGTTCACATGTATGTTAAGTTAATGAATTGATATAACTCACATCAAGATAGTATAGATCAAATGAATGGATATACAATTGATTATACAAAGGTTAATTGATTAAAGGATACAAAATTTTTATAGGTACTGATTCACCCCTCCCCTCTTAGTAAACATATACCATTAATTCAAACAGACATCCATTATGTGGTTTTCTATTTACTGAATAATGTAATTCATTGATCAAAGTCTTGTCATAAATCTGTTAAAATAGTAAGAGAATGATACAAACAAGAATGTATCAAATACAATTAATGTAGAGAATAAGACATCAATGATAATGAATAAAATATTGGAGATTGAATATAGAAAAAATAAAAGGCTTTGGTATAAAGAAAGATTATGAAAAACAATGATTACCATGATGTTAGAATAACTGAGAGGGGAGGGGGCGACTCAGTGCCCTAAAAAATTAATCCAATAAATCAACCCAAAAATTAATAGCACAAATATAAAACCTCTAGTTATCTTCAGTTCTACAAGATGTATGCCTTGTGTCAATCTAACATGTATATACTACTTGGTGTTTATACTATTTATCCTTTCCTTAAGCTTTATTGAATAGTAGCCTATCTTTTCTTAACCTTTACCGAAATACAGTAAATAACTTAGTGTTTAACAATTAATCCTATTTCAGTAATATGTAAAGAAAAACATCAAAGAAATGAACCATATACACATTTGACACATGGATTTGTAACATGGAAACCTTGGTAGGGGAGAAACCACTTGGGACCAGTAACCCACAATTTTCACTCTTCTGAAGTGAGCTCGGTGAAGAGCCAACCATGTTAAAGGTTATAAACACACTACTATGTGCGACCTTGTTAAAGGATTTGTCAATAAAAAATTATCACTTGACCTCGCATTCACTATGCTGTAAACATGAAAACCCTTTGATACTCCTTAGGATGTATCTCAATATATAAAGGATTGTTAAATCCTATTCTATTAAGAGATTTTTTGAATCAATGGTTAAAATAAAATAGTAAATGATCTATTCATAAATAGAACTTAATCTTGCACATGTTCAGATCTATTGTAAGCTCATAATACCTATTCTAATCAATGTTCTCTTCAATTATTTAGCTCCACTTCTTTCTTCTCGGTGAATGTTGTTGGTTCTCTGTTACTTGGTGTGTGCAGAATTCTTAGCTCTGTTCTTCAACTTGTATGATCAAATCTGTATGAAGGCTTCTATCTTCACCATAATTCTCTTCCGCATTCCTTTCTTTGATAATAAATTACTTATCTCTTTATATAGACATGATTTCACTATTTATTTTCCTTCTTGTTTTCTTCATTTATCACTTCTTGATCCGTAAAGCTCTCCATGCTTGCTTTAGTTTCATTCCAAAAATCTATCCTTGTTTTCTGGAATAAAACATGCTTTAAATATCCTTCTTATCTTTATCTTTTAAATGATCGATGAAAACAAAGTAAAAAATCAGTTAACTCTATCTTTAGCTCCTGCTAGCTAAGTTGGTTTTTTGTATCCTAACTTCAGTTCTAGTCGGTCAACATTTCAGTTGTGCTTGGTGACCACTGCACATAGCTCACACATCAACTTTAGTTCTATTCGGTGACAACTTCAGTTAGCTCATTAATGCTTTCTTAGGTATACTTGCTTGTTTAAAACTATCCTTTAGGTAACACTATGAACTTCTATTCTCAAGGTTCACTATCCCTTGGGGTTTACTATCACTCAGTGTACATGATTACCGGCGAAAAAAAAATTGTCTTTTCAAATCTTTAAGTGTTGTGACAGTATGCATATAAAAAATCATACCATATCAAGTTGACATCAATGAAAATACAATACATTAACTAATTTAATGTCTTTCATTTCCTTTCTGAATCTTGGTGATCATCAACTTTTTCATCTTTAAACATTCATTCAATTATAGTTCATCAATCTCTCCCTTTGGTATTGATGGAAAAATACTACATACTACTAATACAATATGAAATATATCAGTTGTAGTTCATAAAACTCTTCCAAACTTATTTTTCTATAACCAATACAAATGTATGACTCTCAGTAAGCTCTTCTAGATTAGATTTGATTCTTGCATAGTACTGTTCTTTATTCTTCATTCCCTTCACTCAATAGATGTAGCAATTTCTGATTCTGTCTCTCCCTTTGTTGTAGAATCTCTTCTCCCTTTTTTGTATAGATATTCAGTGTTAACTTTTCCAATTCTCTCCCTTAGATGGATGTTTCTTTGAATCTCTCTCTGATGTTTTCTCTCTCTTTGACTGTTCCTCTTTTTGATGAATAGTTATTTTCTCTCCATTTGGATGATTATGATAGATATTTCATATCTCTTTTCCCTTTGAAAACAATATATTTCATTGAATACTTCTCTCCATATTCATTAAGTACTTCTCTCCCTTTGACAACAATGCCAAATCATATCTCTTTTCTATAATATATTCCTTTAGTTTCCTCTCCATCAACAATACAATAACTCTCGTGGTCGGTGCATAAAAGTACTTTTATGTGTATTAATAGATCTTCACAATCTATCTCTTTTCTTACATCAACATGAATGATCTTATGATAATGTGTACGGTGATGCATCTTTCTAGTCAGCTTAGTGACCAGTAGACAAGGGTTAGACCCCTAGTCTCTTCCTCAGGTACTCAAATGTATCTTTTGGCAATGGCTTTGTCAATATGTCTGCTAATTGTTCCTTGGATTAAACATATTCTAGTATCACCTCTTTCTCTTGTACTTGTTCCCTTAAGTAATGATACTTCATAGAAATGTGCTTATTCTTAGCATGCATGATAGTATTCTTTGAAATAGTAATAGCACTTTTATTATCATAATAGATAATCACTGGATCAAGAATTTTCATATTTATACCTTCCAGTAATTCTTTGATCCATGCAATGTTAGAGCTATTTCCAGCAGTAGCACATATTCTACTTCTGCAGTGGATTGTGAGATGCATCCTTGCTTCTTACTTATCCATGTGACTAGTCTGTCACCCATAAACAATGCTCCTCCTATTGTGCTCTTTCTATCATCTATGTTTCCAGCCCAATCAACATCTGTATAGACTTGAAGCTCAAATTTAACTTCTCTTTTATACCATAAGCGATAGTCTTGGATATTATTTAGATACCTTAGAATTCTTTTGGCAGTAGTCATGTGTAATCCTTGGGATTAGCAGAGAATCTTGCAACTATTCCAACTACATGTGCTATATCTGGTCTAGTATGTACAACATACATGAGTTTTCCAATCATATATCTAAATAGGGTCTGATTTACCTTGGTTGACTTGTCTTCCTTTGTCCATTTGCATCTGGTTGTCATAGGTTTTCCAACTGGCTTGGAGTCCATCATTTTGAATATCTTCAGAACTTTCTTGAAGTATTTGGATTGTATGATGTATATGTCAGCATCCTGTTGACCAAGAAAGCATTTGATCTCCCCAAACATTGACAGCTCAAACTCTTTGATCATTTCATCAGCAAATGATTTGCCCAACATATCATTACCTCCAAATATGATATCATCAACAAATATTTCAGCAATGAGAATGTTATCATCAGTATCTTCTTTTAAATATTGATTATTGTTATCCCTTATTATTATAAATCTAATACTTATGAGATACAAGTGAATTCTTTCATACCATGCTCTTGGTGCTTGTTTTAATCCATACAAGGATTTTTGTAGTCTACAAACCATGTTTTATTTTGTTAGGATCAACAAACCTTTTCGGTTGTTCAATGTATACCTCTTCTTCTAGTATTCCATTTAGGAATGCAGATTTGATATCCATTTGGTATACTTTGAATCCTTTGTAAGCAACATAAGAAAGAATAATTATGACTCTTCTAGTCTAGAAATGGGTGCAAAGGTTTCTCCATAGTCAATACCCTCTTCTTGTGCATACCCTTTGCATACTAGTCTTTCTTTGTTCCTTGTGACTTCTTCATTCTCATTCACCTTGTTTCTAAATATCCATTTGGTGCCAATGACATTCATGTCATCCAATCTAGGTACTAATTCCCATGTTGTATTCTTTTCAATCTACTCTATCTCTTCATTCATAGCACTGACCCATTCTTGATTCTCAAGTGCGGTATTGACATATTTAGGCTCAAAATCACAAATTAAACATCTAGTGTTCAGAGACTCACTTCTTGTTCTCCTTCTAGCCTTTTTATCTCCTATAATATAGTTTTTTGGATGGTGTCTTCTGACATACTGGGCAAGTACCGGTTCAACTCTTTATTCATCATTTTGATCATCATCTTGACCTTGATTTTTATCTTCATCTTTCGGTGCCTCATTTTGAGCAATTTCCTGATTTTTGGTGTTTACAGCCTGATGCTCAAGTGCATTGTTCTGTTTCTTAGGAGTGATACACTGTTGCTCGGGAAAATTGTAAGGTTCTTCAATATAGACAAACCTGTTGTAGTCTTCCGATTGTTTTATGCTTTCCTCATCTTTTTTCTCAGCAAATTCTTCCACTTTGACATTTGCACTTTCAATGATATTTTTAGAGGATTTGTTAAGATATTTATAAGCCTTTCTTTTGGTAGAATAACATAGAAATATTCCTTCTTCACCTTTGGAGTCAAGATTTCCATTTCTATCATGTTTCAAAATATAAAATTAACTTCCAAAATTATGAACTAACTTACATTGGGTGTATATCCATACCATAGCTCATAAGGTGTCTTATTGGTGTCTTTCTTTAATTGAACTCAATTTAATGTGTAGACAGAAGTACTAATAGATTATCTCTTGAATGTTTGTGTGATGCCTTTTTCAATTACTAGTGTTCTGGCACAATAAACAATTGATCTGTTTCTCCTCTTAGCAATCCCATTTTGCTTTGGTTTTCCTGGTGCAGAAACCTGTCTTTGAATTCCATGCTCATTACAAAAGTTAGTGAATTCATCAGAAACAAATTCTCCTCCTCTATCTTACCTTAGACATTTTAGTTC
Source organism: Thuja plicata (assembly GCA_018584345.1). Lineage (NCBI taxonomy): Eukaryota > Viridiplantae > Streptophyta > Pinopsida > Cupressales > Cupressaceae > Thuja > Thuja plicata. The sequence goes on along the minus strand of MU227340.1, from coordinate 6,657,374 downwards.
CTTTCCACTTTTTTTTTTCAGCTATAGCTTTATACCATTTAAACATCTTGAATGCTTATGATTTCTCTTTTAAGAACATAAAAGTCAACATTCTAGAATAATCATCTACAAATAGAATGAAGTATCTATAACCATAGTATCTCTTTGTTCTCATTGGTCCACATAGGTTAGTATGGACTAATTCTAGGATAGCATTAGATGTGTAGGTTTTTCTCTTGAAACTAGACTTTTTCATTTTAATTTTTTGACAATTCTTACACATGGCATGGTCAGGTTTTGACATGCTTAGTAAGCCTCTTACTTTCCTTTTATTTCTTATCCTAACCATGTTGTCAAAATTCACATGATATAACCTTTTATTCCATAACCATATGTCTTTGTTTCTAGCCACTAAACAAGTGGTATTAATATCATCAAGGTAGAATAGGTTACCTTTTGTTTGTTCACCAGTTCAGATCAACCTTCCTGATTCATTAAATTTTTTTGCCTTTTTTTCTCAAATGCAACTCAGTGTCCTGTGTTATTCAGCAGTGAAACACTCAATAGATTATAGTTAAGTCCTTTCACCCAATATACATTTTCACATCTGATCAGATTATTCAACATGATTGTTCCTTTCCCTTCAACCGGACTGGGTAAGTCATTACCCATTCTTATTGATCCACCATTATAATATTCAAAAGTTTCAAAATTTTCTTTATCTCTAGTCATGTGGTGAGTACAACCACTATCAATAGTCTAGACATCATTCTTACTAACCTTAGATATGAGTGCAGTTTCAACATACCTTTCCTCTTCATTTGAATCATCCTTCATAGCAACAAATACCACCTCAATATCTTCATCAGATTCAGTGTAATTATTTTCAGCTTTGGTCTCAGCCAGGTAACAAGATTTTTTCCCTTTGTCCTTGTAGCCTGGGTTATCTCTTCTATCAGATTGCTGGTTGCTTCGGTAATCTTGGCCATCACCTCTGTCAAACTTCTTTTCATATGATCGGTTATTATTTCTGTCCTCTTTTCTTTTGTTAGGACATCTAGCAACAAAGTGTCCAATCTCTTTACAATTAAAACATACCAATGGTAATTTACCTTTGTATCTACCTTTGCCTCTCTGCAATCTTCTAGCCATTAATGCTTCAATCTCATCAAGTTCTTGGTCATCACTATCACTTTCACTCTCATTTCTCATAGTGTGTTTATGACTTAATTTACTTATTTTCAAAGAAGATTTGAATGCAAACTCAATAGTTCGTAAGACACTATTGTAAAAGTTATTCATCTCAAATGAAATGATTCTACCAATCAAACTATCTAGAGTAACATTGTTATTTTCTATTGCTCTCATTTCTTGTATAGCAGATACTCTAATAGCATAAACAAGTAGTAAGGTTCTGAAAATTTTACTTACCATTGTTTCTTGTTCAAGTACACCTCCTACTCCTTCGATAGCATTAACAACCTCTTTTATTCTATAGTTTTACTGAGTGATGTTTTCTCCTTATTTCATTCTTAGGTCATGAAACCTTCCTCTTAGGCTTTAAGCCTTAGCTCTTAGCACATTCGTACCTCCTCCATGTATTAGCTTCAATTTGTCCCACATTTTCTTTGTAGTGGTGCATGATTTGACATCTTCAAATTCAACATCGAAGAGTGAGGAAGCAATTTATATCATCTTAGAATTGTGTTCATGATTTTCTCTCAATTGATCAATTATTGGGGGTGCAGTAGGTAGAACAAATTTAGTATCCAAGTAGTGTGTGACATCATTTCCAATACCTGATAGTGGAGTCTTATCCTTCTTTTCCATGATGTAGATTTGTCCTTGTTCAACTTAGGCACATCCCTTTTTCTCATGTTTTGATCTTTAGCTTGAGTCTTAAAACTCTCTTTCTAGGCACACAAGCTATGATACCAATTTTTAGAATAACTGAGAGGGGGGGGGGTGAATCAGTGGCCTCAAAAATTAATCCAGTAAACAAAACCAAAACTTTATACAACAAATATAAAACCTCTAGTTATCTTCGGTCCTACAAGATGTATGCCTTATGTGAATCTAACATGTATATACTGCTCGGTATTTATACTATTTATCCTTTCCTTAAGATTTACCAAATAGCAGTTTATGTTTTTTTAACCTTTACCGAAATATAGTAAATAACTTAGTGTTTATCGATCAATCCTATTTTAGTAATGTGTAAAGAAAAATATCAAAGCAATGAACCATTATACACATTTGACACATGGATTTTTAATGTGGAAACCCTGTTAGGGGAAAAACCACTTGGGATCGGTAACACAAAATTTTCACTCTTCTGAAGTGAGCTCGGTGAAGAGCCAACCCTGTTAAAGGTTACAAACAGACTGTTAAGTCTGACCTTGTTAGAGGATTTATCACTTGACCTTGCATTCACTATGTTATCAACACGAAAACCTTTTGATACTCCTTGGGATGTATCTCAATATATAAATGATGGTTAAATCTTACTCTGTTAAGTGATTTTCTGAATCAATGGTTAAACTAAAATAGTATATGATCTGTTCATAAATACAACTTAATCTTGCAGATGTTTAGATCTATTCAAGCTCATAATACCTCTTATGATCAGTGTTCTCTTCAATTCCTTAGCTCCACTTCTTTTTTCTTGGTGAATGATGTTTCTTCTCTGTTGCTTAGTGCCTACACTATTCTTAGCTCTGTTCTTTAGCTTGTATGATCAGATCTGTATGAAGACTTCTATCTTTATCAAAATTCTCTTCAATATTCCTCACTTTGATAATGAATTACTTGTCTCTTTATATAGACATTAATTCACTATTTAGATTGTCCTTCTTGTTTTCTTCATTGATCACTTCTTGACCTGTAAAGCTTGCCATGCTTGCTTTAGTATTATTCCACAAATCTCTCCTTGTTTTATGGAATAAAACATGCTTTAAATCTCTATCTTATCTTTAAGTTTCAACTGATCGATGAAAATAAAGTAAACAATCAGTTAACTCTATCTTTAGCTCCTGCCAGCTAAGTTGTTTTGTCGTATACTAACTTTATTTCCAATCATTCAACACTTTAGTTCTGCTCGGTGACTACTGCAGATAGCTCGGGCATCAAATTCAGTTTTGTTAGGTGACAACTGTAGTTAGCCTTGTAATGCTTTCTCGAGTATACTTCTTTGGGTAAAAATGCTCGTCGGGTAACACTGTGAACTTGTGTGCTCGGGGTTCACTGTCCCTTGGGGTTTACTGTCACTCAGTCTACATTATTACCGATGAAAAAAACTTTCTCTTTTCAGATCTTTAAGTGTGGTGACAATACATGTATGAGAAATCATACCATATCAAGTTGACATCAATGACAATACAATATATTAACTGATTTAATGTCTTGCATTTTCTTTCTACATCTCGGTGATTATAAAATTTGTCATCTTCAAACATTCAATCAGCTTGAGTTCATCACATGATTCTTAATAGTAATTAAATATAGGTTCTATAGAATTAATTCAAGATCTTGATAAGGTTTAAAAACAATGACATTCATTAGTATATTCATTGAACAAATCAAAGGAGAAAGACAAGCAATAGTAAAGTGGTGTTTTCAAAAGGTCGGTCCAAGTCACAGGTAGAAAGAATGCTTTCTAACAAGAAAGACCATCATTAATGAATAAAAAATTGCAAGGTAAGACAAATGAGATACCATGATTTAGAGTGGTAAAGAGGAAATGTGCAAAATTTTATTGGCATCAATGAATGAAGGAAATATAAGGATGATAGTCTTGAAATAAACAACACTTTTAAAAAATAGTGGTACAAGTATTTTCAAACAAAGACAATAAAATAGTGATATTCATTATCAAGATAGTGATGTCAAAGAAAAAGGTGTAGTTATGAACTAGAGGAGAAACATCAATAATAGATAGTAGTCATGCTCATCAATCAACATACTTTGTTCATCACTCACAATTTACAAGTACAGTGAGGACCAATAGTAAACAAGAGCTGTGCTACAGCAGGAGTCCAGCCTAATAGTAAAAAAATAAATATTGTTTGAATAGATTGAACAAACATTGGCATAAGTAAATGATTGTAAATAATTATAAGAAGAAAAAAATAAAT
>MU227340.1:6628584-6652267 GCA_018584345.1 Thuja plicata | reverse complement strand
CAAGGCACTTCAAACATTGGAAATCATGTTTAATATTTTGCAAAGGCACAATTTTTAAGGCAAACTAATAGCATTAAATCACTTGAAAACATAAGTCTCAGCCTATAAATAGGCTGGACTAATAATAGATTGTGAAGGATCAAAATAGTAGAAATTGATATAATGCAAATATAAGGATTGAAATCTCCTAATAGTCCAACGCAAAGTAAGTATGTATATTACCAACTTATTAATTGCTCCAAAAACGCTTATGCCCGACCAGTCAATATTTTACAATATCATATCTCCTTGTATGAAGATATTAATCAGTGAAGGTATTTTTTCTAATAATCGGTCTTGAATTAGTTTATGACGCTGGATGTCAATTGTGATTTCCAAATAGATGTGTGCACTACTGTGTATGTTGTCTTTGATTTCCGATGATGTCCTTATCCTCCTGTCTATAGAAATAGCCAAATGTTCAATCCCGTAAATAATATTCAGCATTTTTTCTCTCGGTCAAGTAAGTTAGCGTTGTCCTGGAATAGTGTCTCCTTGATAATGATTAGCTATTCCCCTTTTTATTGGTCTCCTATTGACCCCGTGCTTGTATTTTTATGTATTCATGCTTGTGAATGATATCATACTTTTTTAATACAGATGGATTGACTGGCTTCACATTATTGGAGGAGTGAGCAAGGGCTTGTGGTTTTAAATTATATTTTGTTTCCAATTGAGGGCATAATCTTATTCTCTAATAGTTGCAGAAGAGGACATGTAGAATGTGAGGCATTGAAGCCTATGAAGATTTAGTATGATCTTGGAGCAGGCCGAAGTCCATCTAATGCCACCAGGTAGGGGACTAGATTTGATGGGAATTTCATTGTTGATGATTTTTTGGGAGGAAAAATTAAACTTCAATGAAGTAGTGAGGTAGTAGCTATTGTCTGTCCCTATGAACAATCTAGACCACTTTTGTAAGATATCAAAAACTATCTTAGAGGATCTCAAAAATAATAATTGCTTAAGATTTTCAAATTATACAAACACTACCAGTCCTTTTATGAATTTTCAAAGTTTCGAATTGTCTTCAAATACTCGCATCTCAAAAGGGTTCTAGCAATTCATCTATTCCTCCTATAGAGGATTTTAATTTTGATGTAAATATCGAGGCCTAGGGCTTAGACTTGGGGATAAAGATATTGGAGACATTATTTTTTGGGTGATATTTTAATTAGATTTGCCTAAAAAATTCCAAAGTTGGTTATCTTCGATACTAACTCAAAAGATTTCTCTAATGATTTATGAGCATGATCTTGATCTATAGATTATTAGGAAAACAACTTGATGGTGAGGAAATGGAAAGAAAGAAACTCACCAATCCAAGGGACTTGGATTGATTTGATCCTTGGGAGCATGGTGCAGGGCACCCTGATGAAGACATGAAGGGAGGGTCACATGGATGGATCATGAAGATTGAATGATCTAAAAGATCAATATATTTTTATGTAATATGGCTTGAAGCCAATTTTATGCATTTGATGTAATAAGCCTAAATGTATAAAGGCATGACATTGATGAATTGATTTAATAGGGAATTGAATGCATATGATGGAATAGTAAGCCTAGAAGGCTAAGGTTAGGTCTTAGATTAAAATATGTGGATTTAGTAATGTATTAAGGTCCTACATGGACAAATTTCAAAGTCCTAGAATCTAGAGATTCAATTAAATAAGTCTTAGTGTTTAAAGATTTGAATATGTAACGATTAGATGCCAAATGGAGGGAAAAGCCTAAAAAAAATACTTTCTTGCATGTTTGGGAATCTCAATTGATTTGGATCAGTTATGGGATTTATTTTGGGTCTATGTAAGCCTTGGAAGGCATGAGAGCATGAGAGGTTGAGTTAGAGGGTTCATATTGTATGGACTATATTTTGTTGAAGAAATAAAAGTATGATTTCTTGAAAATTTGAGGCATTATTGGATGTAGCTTTGTTCTATAATCTTGAGTGTGATTGAATAATTGTTTTAAAAGCATTTTAGACAAATTTTAGACAACTTGTAACTTTGTTTTTGCAATTTTGTGTTGACTATCCAATAGAAGTACACAATTTTGTTTTGATTTCCACCATGAATTTGTGAGTCCATCCCCTTTTTGTACATACTATTCCTTGGGGATGGATCCACACATCTTGTTAGAATAACTAATAGGGGGGTGAATCACTTAGCTCCCAATTATGCTACAGTCCCAAATTCCTCTAGATGTATATAAAAACAATTTCAAGCATATAATTCAACTCACTGAAATGTATTCTATATCTCAAAATTTAGTCAGTAGTGTTTATCGAGTATCAATAAATTAATACTATGATTACCGATCAATGTCAATAAAGATAAGTGTAAAGACAAATAACAATTCACAACATTCATGCACATTAACACAAATTTTTAACGTGGAAACCCTTCTAAGGAAAAACCACCTAGGACCGGTAATCCAAAATATTTCACTCGTCTGAAGTGAGCTCGGTGAAGAGCCAACCATGTTAAAGGTTACAATGCACACTATTAAAAGTGACCTAGTTAGATGATTTAAAACTAATATTTCTCTCTTAACCATGCATTCACTATGGTCTCAACAAGAAAACACTCAACATTAATTATAATGTCATAATAAAGACTTTCACGTCATACTGTCTTAAGAGCTTTATCTAAAACAATGGTTAAACTGATATAGTAATAATCTGATTCAAATACAACTCTATTTTGTATATTTTTAGATCTATGCTAGGTACATAATACCTCTAATCAATTTGTTCACTTCAGTTCATCTCATACTTCATATTGTGTTCTACTTGGTAACGTTCTTTCCTCTGTTGCTCGGTGATGTCTGCTGAAATGCTTACTTCTGTCTTTAACCAGTTTGATCAGTCATGCATAAACTTTGCATGTGCGCATCAAGTGTATGTGTAATTCATAATGAATCTCTTATCTCTTATATAGACATCATAGCTCATTTAATTTCCATCCTTTATATTTTTCCACTTAATATCCATCATTGGTTTTGCCGCTTAAACCATCCTCGACTGTTGTGTTAAAAACACATTTCAATCTTTGTCAGCCAATCTTCCTTGAATTTTCATAACTGTCTGATCAACATGACAAACTTTATATTTTACCTGGAAGTCATCAATTTTCATCTTAGCATTCTAGTCATCTTTAGTTTGATTAAATTGCTGGGTCAATACCTTGTTATGTTGGCAATCACTAGCTTGTTTATTAGTGTGCTCGGTATACACTATGTTTTGCTTAGTGTTCACTGTCTCTTGGTGTATATAAAACACTTTTTTTACCAACCACATAAACTTTGTTCGTTCCAAATCTTCAATCCATAGTAGATGTTTATCACCATAATGATACTAAAATAAGTTGACATCAATGACAATACATTAACTGATAATGTTTATCATCACATCTGTAACTCGGTTGACTATCAACAAATGACTCCAAACATACAATCAGTTGTAGTTCACCACTTTTAACATACCTTTCTAATATGAATAATGCAGGAGTGAAGGCTATTTTTTAGAGATGAAATATCTCTCTCCCTTTGGCATTGATTGCAACACAATATGAAATATTCAATAGAAAATACCAAACTTCTATTCTATAGCTGCAACAATTATTTAGCTCTCCCTAGCTTGAATATAAAATGTGTCAGTATGAAAACTCACCATACAGACCCTCCCTACAAATTTGACTCTTATGTTCTTGATCTCTCTGTGGATAGATATGTCATTTCTCCCTTTAATCATTCTCTTCTCCCTTGATGGATAGATATTATAGTGAATCTCTATCCTTTTAGATGTTTCATTGAATCTCTCAGTTTGATTAAATTTCTCAGTCAATACCATGTTGTGTCGGCGATTTGTAGCTCGGTTATTACTGTGCTCGGTATACACTATTTTTTCCTCGGTGTTCACTATCTCTTGGTGTATACAAAAATCTTTATTTACCAACCACATAATTTTTTTTTGTTCCAAATCTTCAATCCATAGTAGATGCTTGTCACCATAATGATACTCAAATAAGTTGGCATCAATGACAATACATTAACTGGTAATGTTTATGAGCACATCTATGACTCGGTTGACTATCAACAAATTACTCCAAACATACAATTAGTTGTACTTCATCCATCTCTCCCTTTGGCATTGATGGAAACACAATATGAAATATGCCATAGAAAATACCAAACTTTTGTTCTACAACTGCAACAATTTCGTAGCTCTTTCTACCTTGAATATAAAATGTGTCAGTATAAAAACTCATTATGCAAACCATCCCTGCAAATTTGACTCTTCTATTCTTGATCTCTCTGTAGATAAATATGTCATTTCTCCATTTAATCATTCTCTTCTCCCTTGATGGATAGATATTGTATTGAATCTCTCTCCTTTTAGATATTTCATCGAATCTCTCTCCCTTTGACAGCAATGCCAAAAATAAATATAGAGCTCTTCAATAGCCCAAAAATATCTTTGGTGTTCCATGCAGTAAAATAAGTACCTTGTAGTGTGCTAATATGTCTCTGTGAGTCCAGTTTAGTTTTGCATCAACATGATTGATATTCAGATTTCATGTAGGTTGATGCAACCTACCAGTCAGCTTAGTAACCAATAGATAAGGGATGAACCCCTAGTCTACCTCTCAAGTACTCAAATGTATCCTTCCATAAGGTTTTGGTGAATATGTCTGCAAGTTGTTCTTTTGATTGTACATACTCCTATATCACTTGTTTATCTTGTACTTGTTCCCTCAAGTAGTGATATTTGATAGATATATGCTTTGTCTTTTCATGCATCACATGACTCTTTGAAATATTGATTGCACTTTTATTATCACAATATACTATCACTGGGTCAGTAATCTCTTCATTCATCCCTTTTAAATTTTTTTTGATCCATGCTATGTTCAAAAAGTTTGCAACAAAAGCAACATATTTTGCTTCTACATTTGACTGAGATATGCATCTTTGCTTCTTACTTATCCAAGTTACTAATCTTTCTCCAATAATTAATGCTCCACTAGTAGTGCTCTTTCTATCATCAATGTTCCCAACCCAATTAGCATCAGTATAAACTTTTAGTTTGGAATTTCCTTCTCTTCTGTACCATAGTCCATAATCCTCAATATTCTTCAGATATCTAAAAATTCTTTTTACAACAGCCATATGTGATTCTCTGGGATTAGCAGAAAATATTGCAACAATTCCAACTGTGTGTGCTATGTATGGTCGTGTGTGTACAACATACATCAACTTTCCAATAATAGATCTATACAAAGTCTAATTTACCATAGGTGTCTTATCTTCTTTTGTCTTAAGTACTTCCTTGATGTATTTTGATTGAGTAATCTAGATACCTGCAGTCTATTGTAAAAATTTTAATCCAAGAAATTTTTTTATCTCTCCAAACATTGACATTTCAATTTTTTTCCTCATTTCATCAGAAAATTAAGTGCATAGCTTATCATTTCCTCCAAATATAATATCATAAAAAAATATGTCAGCAATAAGGGTGTTATCATTATTTCCTCCTTTCGAATGCAGATTGTTGTTATCACATGTTCTAATAAATGGAATACGTATAAGATAGGAGTGTAGTCTTTCCACCATGCTCTCAGTGCTTGTTTCAATCCATATAAAGCTTTATGTAAATTGCATACCATGTTTGTCTGATCGGGATCAACAAATCCTTCAGGTTGTTCAATGTATACCTCTTCTTCTAGTATTCCATTCAAAAATGCAGACTTAACATACATATGATATAATTTGAATCCTTTATATGTTGTGTATGTAAGTAATATTTTTACTCCTTCAACTCTAGCAATGGGTGAAAATGTTTCTCCATAGTCAATCCCTTCTTCTTGTACATACCATTTGCAAACTAATCTTTCTTTATTTCTAGTTACATCCCCATTCTCATTCAATTTTTTTCTGAATATCCATTTGGTGGCAATGACATTTTTATCATTGGGTCTCGATACTAATGTCCATGTATTATTTTTCTGTATCTGCTTAATTTCCTCATTCATTGTAGTGATCCATTCCTCATTTTCTAATGCATCTCTAACATTCTTAGGCTCTAAGGCACAAATTATACATGTGTTATCTTTCAACTTACTTCTTGTAATCATGCCATTTCTTTTATTTCCAATAATCAGATTTTGTGGATGATGTCTCCTCGCATATTTAGCAAGTACAGGTTCAATTCTTTGTTCTTCATTGTCTTCTCATGTAGGCTCATTATTTTTTTGTTCATGATCTTCAATTTCAACATTTTCCTGATTATCAGTCTGTGCTACCTATCACACAGTGACATTACCCTATTGCCTGGTAATGTTAGGAATTTGCGTCGGTATACTATCAGGTTCTTCCATGTGGGAAAATATACTATAATCTTCTGGTTCTTTCATGTTTTCCTCATCATTCTTTTGAGAGAATTAATCAACTTTCACATTTGCACTTTCAATGATTTTGTTAGATGTGTTGTTCAAACATTTGTAAGCCTTGCTCTTAGTAGAATATCCAAGAAATATTCCTTCATCACTTTTTGAATCAAATTTACCATTTTGATAATCTTTTAGAATATACCAATGGCTTCCAAATATTCTAAAATATCTCACATTAGGTGTATAACCATACCATAGCTCATAAGGAGTTTTGTTTTTGTCTTTCTTTAGTTGTAATTGGTTCAGTGTGTAAACAACACTACTTACTACTTCTCTCTAGTATGTTTGTGCAACATTACTTTCAATCATCAGTGTCCTAGCACAATCTATAATTGATTTATTTCTTCTTTCATAAATTCTATTCTGCTGAGGTGTCCTCATTGCGGAAACCTATCTTTTGATACCATACTCATTACAAAAGTTAGTGAACTCATCATAAATAAATTCACCTCCTCTATCATATCTCAAACACTTCAGTTCTCTTCCAATTTCTTTTTCCACTTTATCTTTATACTATTTAAATATCTTAAATGCTTAATATTTTTATTTTAGGAACATGACAGTCATCATTCTAGAGTAGTCATCAACAAATAAAATAAAGTATATGTCCCCATAATAGCTCTGTGTTTTCATTGGTCCACATAGGTCTGTATGAACTAACTCCAAAATATCATTAGATGAAAAATTCTTACTCTTAAAATTAGATTTTGACATCTTTCCCATTTGACAATTTTTGCACATTACATGGTTTGGTTTAGATAAGCTCGATAAGCCTTTAAATTTTCTTTTCTTTCTAATCTTAACCATGTTGTCAAAATTTACATGATAAAGCCTCTTATGCCATAACCATATATCTTTATTCTTTTCCAAAAAGCAAGTAGTTTCAGCAGTGTCAAGATGCAATATGTTACCTTTTTATTGTTCACCAATGTCGATCAACTTTCCTATTCCATCATAGATTCTAGCTTTTCTATTTTCAAATGTGACTTGGTGACCTATGTTATTCAAATTTGAAACACTCAATAGATTTTAATTAAGTCCTTTCACCCAATATGGATTTTCACATTTGATTTGATTGTTCAGCATAATAGTACCTTTCCCTTTCACTTGGCAAGGTGTATTATTTCCCATTCTAACAGATCCACCATCATAATGTTCAAGAAATTAAAATTTTACTTTATCTGCAGTCATGTGATGTGTACAACCACTATCAATAACTCAAATTTCATGCTTACTAACTTTAAAAATAAGTGATGTTTTTACATACCTTTCATCTTCATCTGAATCATCTTTCAAAGCTACAAACATTGTCTCAATATCTTCATTACTGTCAAAACCACTTTCATTATCTTTATCTTCAACAATGTAACAAGCCTTCTTGTCTTTGTCTTTGTAATCTTGGTTATCTCTTTTGTCATACTATCGATATCTTTTGTAATCTCTTTCATCTTTTCTGTCATTTTATCTATCATTTCTTTCATCATTCTTTGTATTAGGGAATCTTGCAAAAAATGGCCAATCTCTGTACTTTTAAAATAAATCAAAGTTAGTTTACCTTTATATCTCCCTTTACCTTTGTGCAATATTCTAATCATTAAAGCTTCAAGTTCATCAAGCTCCTTATCATCACTATCACTGTCACTGTTATTTTTTATTATGTGTTTGCTACTAGATTTACCAATTTTCAAAGTAGACATAAATGTGGATTCCATAGAAGGTACAATACTATTTTTACAATTATTCATCTCAGAAGAAATCAATCTTCCAACAAGACTATTAACAGTAATATTATTTCCAAGTGCTTCTCTCATTTCATGTATTGCAGAGACTTTTATAGAATAAATAGGCAATAAAGTTCTAAGAATATTATTCACAATAGTGTCTTCATCAATAGTTCCATCAGCTCCTCGAATAGCATTCAAAACTTCCTTAATTCAGGTATTGTACTATGTTATGTTCTCTCCTTTCATTCTCATGTCATCAAATTTTCCTTACAGAATTTCAGCTTTAGCTCTCAGCATAGTTTCATCTCCTCCATAAACTAGTGTAAGCTTGTCCCACATCTTCTTGGCAGTTTTACATGTCTTGATTTACTCAAATTCAGAATCAGTAAGTCAAGAAGAAATCTCCACCATTATAAGGTTGTGTTCATGTTTCTCTTTCATTTGATTGTTAGTCAAAGGTCCAGTAGGTAGAATTAATTCATTATCTAGGTAATCTGCAATATTATCTCCAATCCCTTATAGGTATAGTGTCATTATGCTTTTCCATGTCAAGAAGTTCTCCTTGTTCAACTTCAGTGCATCTCTCTTATATATCTTGTGATCTTTATCTTAAGTCCTTCAAAACTTTCTTCTAAGCATTGTACGCTCTGATACCAATTGTTAGAATAGCTAAGGGTGGGGGGAGGGGGATGAATCAGTTAGCTTGAGAACAAGAATATGGCTAAAGAAATACAGATACAGGAGGATGCTAAGAAGAAAGATGAAGAAACCTTGAACAATGAATTGAATCAAATGAAAGATGAAGCTGACAGCTACAAGAACAAATACTTGGAACTGGAGAAATACAATCAGATTGTGAAAGGTGAACTAGCTGAAGCAAAGAAATATATTGAGAAAATTTACACCAACCGTGACTTGATTGATGAACAGTTAGACAAGAAGAAACCTAAAGGTGACATGACTGGTATTGGCTTCAATGAAGATGAATGTTCAAAGAATCAGGAAGAGAAATTAGTAGAGAAGATTGATGCTGAGAAACCATCTATTGAATAACCTAAAGAGTAGATCAGACCTTTTAGAGGTAGATGCTTTGGTTTCAACCGATTTGGACACATGAAGAAAGATTGTAGAGGTAATACCCCTTTTAGAAATTTTTCTGGTTATTTTTTTAACTATAATGGATATGGGCACAAAAAGACTGGATGCAAAAGACCTAATCAATCTGGATATAGACAAGACAATGGAAGAGAACCTACAATGAAACCTATATGCTACAAATGTAACAACATTGGGAACATTGCAAAGTATTGTAAGTTACAAGTTAATCAAGAAAGAAGACCTCCTATATGTTACAAATGAAATAATCTAGGACATATAGCAAAGATTTGCAGGTTTAATGGAGTAGACAACAAAAAAACACCACCTATGAATTCACAGAAGAATGGAAATGATACTGGAAAGAGTATTGCAGATGTGAAGAATGATTTTGAAAATTGTTTTAAGAAAGTAGAAGACAAAAACAATGGCAAGATATGGAAGATTAAAGAAAATAGTGAGATATCAGTTCAAGGAGGGTTATTAGATGCTATTGGATCTTTGCCTCAAGGTAGCAAGATATAATTGACTTAATTGGCCAATTAGGCCTTAGGGGAGCATTAAATCCAACACATCATAACCTATCCTACCCTGCAAATCATGTAGTGAGCTCATTTGAGCTTGGGAATATGTTGAGCCGACATTATGGATCATATATCTAAGAGTGCATCATCAGCCAACTTGTATATTTTGATCGCGAGATTTAGCAACCAACCAGACAGTTTGAAGTGAAAAGGAAAAGTCATAGCCTAACTTGTATAAAGCACCGTGTTATAATATGTTTTTCTATCATTTGACAAAGAGTGAGCTGAGGAGATCAAAGAGCAGAGGTATTCAACCATTTCTACACCTTTCATGCGTGGTCAATCAAAGAATAAACTCAAATGTCCACGTGTAAAAGGTATTCTACATTATCTAAGCTATGGATGCACCTGTAATTTTTTATGTTGTTGATCGTCCTAGATACAAATTCAAGAAAAATCCTTATAAGTCATGTGAAGAGGATCTGGAAGGAGCATTTTTATAGACCCCACATGGCGTACTTCATGTTCAAGATATTAGGGCTTACATACACTATAAGTATGACACATTAGGAGAGGATGATATACTCACAGAAATTGAAAACATGTCTAAAAATGGAATCATGAAAGAAGAATGGAAACACATTAGTCAGTTAAGTATAATGAAGATTATGGACTTGTGCATCTTTGATGAGAATGAATGGTTTAAAATGCTTATGATCAGGGTTCATGACCAATTCATATGGATTGCTAGCCAACCTGTGAAAATATGCAGTGACCTAATTCATGAGATACTGGTCTTGATAACACTGGAATTGTTCCCATTGCTGAGAAACATGTTAAGAAGGAGGTCAAAACCCTAACACAGTCAAAGTGGGACAGAAGGGCAATGACAGTAAATGATATTTTTCAACAAGATGTAAGGTTGATTGCAATGATACTTGGTTACAAATTTTTCTATAGCAACAGACCTAATTCAGTATCAACTGGAGTTATTATGATGGCATGGAGAATGGTAAAATAAAACACACAGTTCAACCTATGTGAGGTATTGGCACAATAATTCCTTGAGAATGTTAAGCTTGTGAAGAAAGACAGAGAGAAAACCTTCATATTTGGATCATTATTGGTACACATGTTCATTCATATTGAACATAAGTTTCCTGGTTTACATCCTAGTGGCTGGAAAACTGGAGTTCCAACTGGTATTTTGATTTCACAGAGTTACAGGAGACAAAACACTACTTGGGTAGATGGAGAATTGTTTGCAATGATTAAAATTCTACAAAGACAAATGAAGAGTAGATATAGACTACATGAGGATATAGTTCAGAAGTACAAGGACACAATTTGTTTTATGGTTGAAATAGACTGTGTATCTTTTAAGGCAGTGACCCCTAGAAAGAAATGGTGTTACCCTATCAGTTATGAAGTGAGTTCCGAAGTAATCACCATGCAAGTAGAACATATTCTTGCATCAGAAGTTGACACATCAGGAGAGAGATGGGGAACATATGAGAAGTCATAGAAGGTAAGAGAAGAATAGTATAGAGGATAGATGAAGAGAAAGATTTCTAATCTTATTCATGACTGTGGAGTAAAGGCTGGTCTATCAGAGGAAGAAATGAAGGAAGTTAAGAAGAATATGGCAGATAGATCCCTTGGAGTAGCTAGTGGAAGCACTAATGCCCCTTCCACCCCTGAAGTAATTATGGTTGATAACACACCTCCACCACAGCAGTAGGCAGAACAAGCGAAGGAAGTTACTCCTAGAGTAACTAGATCTAGTATGTAGACAAAAGAGAAGAGTATAGTTAAGGAAGAAGAAAAGAAAACTGAAAAGAATAAAGCATGGAAACCTAACATTAAAATGCTGGAGAAAAGATAAATTGAACAAGGAAAATTTGTTTCAATTGATAAATATTATGATAGATATGAAGAAATAGATAAACTAAAGATTGAAGACATTGTAATAGAACACATGCTTAGTTTCAAGAAGACACTTTTGGAAGTTGAAGGAAGCATACCCTCAGATTTGTATACAAAACTGGAAAGCATAAAGAGTTTGGCACAAGTTGAAGATGATCAGATTAGAAACAAAGAGATTGATGACATGCTACCTATGTTATCTATACAAGAGAGAGATACTAAAGTCAAAGAATTGAAACCCTTGTTGAGGACAAAGACAAGATTACTAAAGATAATGGTGATGAAATATGATGAAGTGACTGAGGAAACTCAGAAAGCACTTGAGAAGATACTATTGAGAACTACATTTGTCAAGCCCCAACCTCCTAAAATAGATTTACCTACACAATTGGGAATGGATGACAGCACAAAGGACATAAAGACTAATGATGAAGAGAGTAAATAAGACACTACTACAGATTTCTATGTTTCTGGTGTGGCAGTAACACTAGACCCCTCACAAGATGAGAAGGACCCTTTTGCAGGAACCATGGACACTTCTATTGTTGATGAACCTAAGAAGAAAGAGGATAATAAGGAAGATGAGCAGAGAGAGGATGAAGGATAGAAGACTAAGCTAAAAGAAGATGTGAAGGAAGAGGTAACATTACCATCTATTTTATTGTTGGCAAGTAGTAATGTAAATGTCGATAACTTGGATGAAGATGAACTGGTGAAACTTGCATTCACTATACTGAACAAAGCAAAGGAGAAATCAGTACAGAAAGGAGATAAGAAAATAAAGGTGATTTTAAGAGCTATTGATACTGTGAATAAATTGCTTCCAGTACCCTTAGTATTCCAGAACAAAGATGATATTGAGAACTTGAAAGTCACACTTGATGAGTTTGATGGCCATTTTGAAAATTTACTGAAGACTGCAGAGGAGAAAGTAGAGAAAACATATGAAGAAAAGAAGCTAATAAAGGTATGCAAGTCCATCTCATGGGACTTAGGAGTTGTGAAAAATTTTCTGATAAATGCAAAGAACTACATTACACATGGGAGAAAGTTATTTGGTTACAACATGAATCCTATTAGACACATTCAGAATGTTGAAGATATTATTTCCAAGGAAAGGGAAACTTTGAACAGGTTAATGGATGGTTGTGAAACATCTTCACATACCACTATAGAGTTAGACATAGAAGTGACAAGGAAATTAGGTAAGATTAGTGTATTGGAGAATGAGAAGGAGAGAGTACTGAATAGATTCAATTTACTGAGGAATTTCATTACTCCGAAGCTATCAATACTTGAGGCACATCTGACATACACCTAAGATCAATTTTTATTTTGTTAATTTTATGATGAGTTATGAGGATTTGAAGACTGACAAACATCAGAGAACAAAGATACAGAGCATTTGGACAACAACAAAGAATAAAGGAGCAAGACTTGGACCCCTAAAAATTGAAGACATACATTTAATGTTTAATATATTAATTGTATTATGTAATGAAGGTCGACTTGACAATGTTTGTAATATTTATTCTGAGAGCTGACTTAGTGAAGTTGAAAGGATATATATGTAAGATATTTTTGGTAAAGATTGTGAGTTTTGAGAAAGGGAAAGATATGCAGAGTAGACATTTGAATGGAAAAGTAGAGAATGATAGAGCTATAAAGGAACTATCAAAGCATTTGTGATGCTTGTTTTGTTCATCACTGAGAACCTTTTGTAATAGAATTACATTGTAAGAGTTGTAAGCTCATTGGCCCCTAACATGGTGTTGTGAACCTTTAACAGGGTTGTTATTCCTTTAACAAGGAAATGTACTATGTAATATTCAGCTCCTAATAGGGCTAGGTCTCCTAATAGGGACATTATACTTTAGTGCATGCTTGTGGGTATCATCCCTACTGAGGTTTTTCCTTAGCCAGGGTTTCCTCATAACCAAATCATGGTGTTATGAGTTAAGTGTCATTTTCTTATGTTCTTTCCTTTACTACAATTGTATGGTTAATGTTCAAGTGGTTGAAGAATTTAAATAACTGTTATAATACTGATTCACCCCCCCCCCCCCCCCCCCTCAGTATTATCCAATCCTAACATCATGCACATTGACACATAAATGTTTAACGTGGAAACCCTGCTAAGGGAAAAACCACCTAGGACCGGTAACCCAAAATATTTCACTCATCTGAAGTGAGCTTGGTGAATAGCCAACCTTGTTGAATGTTAAAATGCACACTATTAAATATGACCTTGTTAGAGGATTTAAAACTAATAGTTCTCTCTTGACCATGCATTCACTATGAGCTCAAAAAAAAATAGTCAACATTCATTAGAATGTCATAATAAAGACTTTCACGTCCTCCTAGATTAAGATATTTATCTGTAACAATGGTTAAATTGATACATCGATTATCGGATTCAAATACAACTTTTTTTGTAGATTTTCAGATCTATGCTAAGTACATAGTACCTCTGACCAATTTTTTCACTTCACTTCATCTTATACTTCATACTCTGTCTGCCCGTTAATGTTCTTTCCTCTGTCGCTTGATGATTTCTTCATAAATGTTTGGTTTTGTCTTTAACCAGTTTGATTAGTCATGCATAAACTTTGCATGTGCGCATTAGGTGTATGTGTAATTCATAATTTACCTCTTGTCTCTTATATAGACACAATAGCTTATTTGATTTCCATCCTTTAGATTTTTCCACTTAATCTCCATCGTTGATTTTTCCAATTAAACCATCCTTAGTAGTTGTGTTAAAAACATGTTTCAATCTTTGTCATCCTCTCTTCCTTGAATTTTCATAACTATTTGATCAACATAACAAACTTTATCTTTTACCTCAAAGTCATCAATTTCTATCTCAGCATTCTAGTCAGCCTCAGTTTGATTAAATTTCTTGGTCAATACCGTGTTGTGATGGCGATCCCTAGCTCGGTAATTACTATACTCGGTATACACTGTATTTTTAACTGTTTTGACTATCTCCCAGTGTATACAAAACTCTTTATTTACCAACCACATAAACTTTTTTTGTTCCAAATCTTCAATCCATAGTAGATGTTTTCCACCATTATGATGCTCAAATAAGTTGACATCAATGACAATACACTAATTGATAATGTTTATCATCACATCTGTGACTCGGTTGACTATCAACAAATAACTCTGAACATACAATCAGTTGTAGTTCATCACTTGTAACATACCTTTCTTACATGAATAATGTAGGAGTGAAGGTTGTTTGTAGAGATCAAGAGAGGATGATTGATATTTGATAGTGTTCAAGGGTTATGTGCATGGTGCATGCTTATTGCAGTAGAAGATCTAGCCACTAGAGGGGGTGATTTTATGATAGAATCTACTTTTTATGATCAGGGGATGGTTAATCATCCATAAATTTATTTGTATGATGATGGGAAGCAAGACATTGGTCGAGCCCTAGATTTTAGGGGTTTTGAGGAGAAAATTAGGGCTTTTGTACTTCGGAAGGTCATAGCACCAAATTGGTTATATAATCCTTGATTTTCTGTCATTTAAGGACTCTTTTGAGAGTCTCAAGGTCTGGTGTCAGGCAACAATAGTAGTTTCTTTGTAAATGTGATGGAATCAACACTCCTAGATCAGGAACATTGGCAATTTTGAGAAGGTTGGTATAAAACACAAGGGATTTCTTTTGGGATATGTTGTAAAGGTTGGAAAAGGGTATTTAAATATGCAAATTTTTTGCAAAGTTGTTTGGAAATATTTTGTGAAAAGAATTAAAACCCTCACTGTTGTATTACTAGGACTGCGCAAGACTAGACAGTTTGGTGAAAGGAGACAGAATGTCCACAAGGAAGATTTTTTATCTTAGATTGAAGATTAAATAGGTATGTTGGGATCCTTAAGGTTGTTGGAATCACCATTGTGTGCAAGGATCATGAGTTTGGTTGTAGAATTTTATTGAATGAAGGATGCATAACATGGAACTTGGAGCATGATTGAATGGTTTGTGTATGAAGGAGTGGATGAAATCACGACATGGATTCTAGTGGAGTCTAAGGTGTTTGAAGATTGGCCCCTGATAGATCTATGGAGTGGGATGGGTCTTGGAGTGATCTTTGAATGAAGATGAAGGAGTTGTTGCCAAGAAAGAGGGAAAGAGTTACTATACTATGAAAGAATTGTTACTTACCACTAGCCATTAAAGAATAATAGAATCTATAGGTATCAGTACACCACTTATAAGGGTGGTGGACTAATAAACAACAAAATAATGGTTATGAATTTGAAAAGGTTACTATTGTCTCCTGCACCTTGAATGCTTCAATAAGCTCAAATGTACCTATGCTTCTCCCAATGACTCAAGGTGACATGTGCGATACCTATAGATTGTATTTAGATGATTTTGAAAGGTTTCAAGGATAATTGTGACACCCAAAGTTCCCAACTCCCCAATCTTCTCCAAACTGCCCAAAGACCTAATTCTCTAGTCTAGTAGCCCTTCTATGACCTTTATAATACTATAACTTCAAACTTCCCTAGAACATCTAAGGAATAAACTACTATTTCAAATACCCTTTATTGAATACTTCAACATACCAAAGGATGGAATACTATTGTTTTGGACTGACATGAAGATATTTGACTCTCCTCCTACACAAATGCTTAAAACTCAATAGATTAACAAAGCAACTCCTAGTTACCTACATCCCCAAGACCCCAACTCTTTGATAGTAATTTCTTTGGTCCTCAAATACATAAATCCAAAAGGAATTAGATTCAACCCTTCTGCAACACCTAAACCCCCAAATCACCTCTTATCAACCCTTTTTTCTAGGGCTCCCTAAATGTCTTGTCTCTGATCCCTTCCAAGAAAATGAATACTTGATTCACCAATTAATGGTCATCCCAAGACAACCCTGATCAATAAAAACACTCCTTGCATGCACCAATATGCCTCTGCAATACGTTAGTCGCCATTTTCACTAAATTTCTCATGGTGATACCCCACAACTTGATCTATTCCTACATTGTAAAGGTTAAACATATATGGTACATGTTATATTAGTTATATCCCATGAATTATAAGCCCTAAGAGATCATGGGATGGTCATGTTTTAAAGGAAATGCAAGACTATCACTAAAACGACCTCAAAATAGTGAAAACTTAAAACCAACACCAAGCGCACAGACTTCAAC
The DNA here is from genome assembly GCA_018584345.1 of Thuja plicata. Taxonomy (NCBI): domain Eukaryota; kingdom Viridiplantae; phylum Streptophyta; class Pinopsida; order Cupressales; family Cupressaceae; genus Thuja; species Thuja plicata. The sequence continues at coordinate 6,635,320 of MU227340.1, read as the reverse complement.
ACAGATCATAGATCATCATAGAATGATTGGAAATGAATAGAAAATACTTTCAATACATTTCTACTCCTTTTCAAATGATCAAAAAATTCAAGGTTGCCAAAAATTGATATCAAATATGGAGAAAATGTAACATTTTATTGAATCTCTGTGTACAGTCTATACATTCCAGTCTTCTCTCCCCTACAACAAACTTCTTCATACAATATATAAACTTCCTATAACCATATCAACCAACTTTAGGAGCTGGGTTGATTAGTTAAGGCCTAAAATAAAGAAAGAACTACTTTCCCTCTAAAAATTCCTATTAGTCATTTCTTTTCAAATATTTAAATTGTTAAACTATGAAAATGACTTTATTGAATGCCAAAACCCAACCTACTAACCTCTAATGCCTTAAACTTATTCAATGACCTATCTTAGAACACAATTTGATTCTTGGACACTATTGGTCCACTTACAAGCAATTTGGGCCTTTAGGCCATTAACACAATCTTTACATTGAAATGTCATTTCATGATATTAAAAAGCATTATAGTCTCTAATATCTTGTAATTGATATTCATAGAATCTTTATCCATTTTATTTTCTCTCTAATCCTCATTGAATATCTTCAAAGTCTTCATAGGTGTATTGAATGTCCTTGGTGCCCCTACACCATTCTCCCAACCTCCAATGAAACTCTTATCCCAAGAGTTGATATTATTTGACCAAGTATTGGTCTTTTTTTACCTCTAAAATGTAGGGGTGAAGTAATTTCCCGAATTGACCAGCCTCTTCATAGGATACCCTGCACTCATACACAAAGTATTAGATAAAAACTTGTTTGAAGATGACTGTCCTCATCAATGAAAGTGATTCTTGGGGACTGCCTACACTTGTGGCCCATGGTATGAGTCATGTTGACCCTATCTTCTCCTAATCTCATCACCATTCCTTTGTTTACCAATAAGACACTCGATTGTCCCAATCAACACAAAAGGTTGTTCAATCAGTCCTTTCTCCCTTGGACTGCCTTGCCCTTTAATTTGCAAATCTTTCATACACCAACTAGTATCATAATGAAAACTACCCTGTACATATACTAAAATTTCATTTCCAAAATACATAACTAAATCCCTCATGTCATCCTTGAGAAGTGGTTTGAGTTTGTACTTTATCCTTCCTTTGTGCACTAGATAATTTTTTGTGAAACTAGCATGCACAACAACTCTCTAGCGTAAATTATCAAGTTAGACTAGGTTCTAATGGAATGGTCCCAAGATGGGTACCTAGAATGGACAAATTCACTTGAAGGTATCCTATAGTCTTGAAAATCTTTGAACCAATCAGAAACTAGGCCCCAATTCACTCTTATATTGTTGTTGCTTGCATTCATTCTTCTCGCTGGCTAAATACATGGTGAATATTTATCCTAGGGCATCAAATTTGAAGCAAAATACCAACTCCCTTGACTCTAAGCCTTTGGAATATTACAATACATTTCCTTAACTTAAATTTCACCCAGTTGCATTGATTTCCAATGGTGGAAAAGTAAGTTAAGCCGACATCTTCATCACAGAACCCAATTACTGAGGTTTATAGACCTGCAGTTACAAAATTCCTTCTAATTCATGCAAATGAGAACCAAATCAAACCAAACCAAGTGCAGAAGAAAGGTAATTCATAGACCAATGTTAAAGTATCACTTGATCAGAGGATGTACTTCATACCCAACCGTGCAACACAAAAAAACCTTCCTATAACTGAGCTAACCAATCCAAATTGGGTTGTAACCATTAGGAAGTGATTTTCAACATAACAAGCAACATTTTGAAAAGTTGCAATGACAACATTTGTAGAATTGACAACTTTTTGATGACAACTAACAACACTAACATTTATGCATTCCACCAAGTGGGAAATGACTCCAAACACCTAAAAATGATAAAATATGGTCATACATGATGCTTGAAACTCTTCTACAACCTAGAATACAGTATTGCATAAACACCTAAAAAGACAGTCCAGTGATCTAAGGACTTATTGGTTTATAAATGCACCAAAAAGATCCTTGTCCACACAAGATGGAATAAAGAAAAAACCATGGGATGGATCCAAGACACATCCATTATTACAATTGAAAAAAAATAAATAAAATGAGATTGAAGGCCTAGGTGCCCTGCACCATATTTAGAAAGATTCAAGCAAACATAATTGGCGGGTGTAAAACCAAACCTGACAATAATGTATTTTAAAATTGTTTATGGGTGATTCTATATAAGCTTAAACAAATTTTAGCCTCTTAGTTTCAGGTTTATTTGATATGAGGGAAGTGTATCAATGAATTTTGTATATTGATACTAATTTTATATAGACATATTGATTAGTGGTATAGTCTTGTATAAAAGTAAGTCTCTTATTTCATGTCATTTGACATATTTTCAAACATGTTTGTGAGTTACATTTATAAATATATTTTATTATATTCACCTTATTTTTTTATTTATTTCCATAATTACACTTATGGTAAGTGAGTAGAAGATTAGACAAACAATTTATAATATGTATTGATCAATAAAATGTAAATTCCATTTAACTGGCACTGTCTCTTCCGTGTAGACACAGTCTACTTTTTGGTGTTTAGAAACTCTTCTCTCAATGAAATATGGATGTGAATGGGTTAGAGTACTGTGGATTACTCATTCCTATGTTCTGATTACGTAAAAATAGGTTTTAAAAGGACCCAAAACCTATAGAAAAGAGTTTTACAAATATTCAATAAACTTTAGCTGAAACTGTGACATAGCACCTAGAAAGGAAAGAAAAAAATCCAAGTAGGAAAGCAACCATAAAAAAATCCCCAAAGATCTAAAAAAATGAACAGAGACAACAAAAATACAGGACCAAAAATAGGATAGCTACATGCCATCCACAATATCTTATGCCTGAACAACCATAATCTGCATCTGACCGACAGTGTTCTTGAGATTTTTTAGTCTCCTTGTCTTCCTTTGGGCTTGACTTCCTGGTGCTAGCTCGCATATGTTTGCTAAGTCCCACGGTTTCCTTCACCTCTTTACCATCTGTATTCCCTCTCTCTTGTTCCAACTTCTCCATCAAGACCTTTGCATGACCAGTATACACCTTTAATCTTTCCAGACATTGCTCACCAATCTTGCGCATGGTATCCTCAATATTTTCCACTTTGTTATTCAATATATGGATTTTCCCTGCGAAGTCATCTTCCACTTCCCTGTTAGCTCTTTCCTTTAGCTGTTTTTCCATGTTCCATATTTTATTCATTATTTCCAAATGGCCTTCAGATCTCCTGACTACATCTTTCATCTCCTCTAGACATAATGCAACAGGTTTATCCTCTATGCTGATTTTTTTGATAATATTGACCTCAGCTTTCATGATCTCCTTTTTCATTTTAACATTGGCAGTGTCATCCAAAATTTTACCCAAGTACAGGTAAAACCAACAAGACAATCTATGCTAATCTTTATTTCACCAAAAACATTAATATCCATACCATTGTCCTCATTAGCAAGGATATCTTTAGCCACATTCTCTATTGCAACTTTTTATATGATTTTAAGTGTTTCCTCCACAATTGGTTCAACACCCTTCTCCTAGTTAGTCTCTATGTTCAACATGGGATTTTGGTCTGCATCCTTATTATCTCTTTTATCCTCCTTATTTTCTTCCCCAAATTTCTCTTTGAAGTTACCCTCTATGCTCTTCTCCTTTTCCATCTCATCCTCCTTGTCTGAGGACAAGTCAATTCCTCTTTTGCTAGGGTTTTTACTTTTTTGGGTCCTCTTATTTTTACTACCCATTACCTCCCCACATTTCCTTTTCTTAGCCCATTTTACTAGTTTCTCCTCATACTCATCATCTTCCGTGTTCTTCTCTATTTCAGAGTCCTCCACAGTAGTCTTCTTCCGGTTTCTCTTGGAAGAGGATCCTTTTTTTGTTATTTTCTTAGGTGTTTTATTCCTCTAAGGAGTCTCATCTTCTGTCTCCTTCTCTATTTTAGATTCCTCCATATTCGTCTTCTTCTGGTTTCTCTTGGAAGAGAAGCCTTTTTTTTTTGTTTTCTTAGGTGTTTTATACCCTTGAGGAATCCCATCTTCTTCCTTTGTCTCCTCCTCATACATAATATCTTCCTCTTCACCTTCCATCTCCTCCTCATCCCTCTCAATCTCCTTCAAGAGAGGTGTCTCCACCTTTTTGGTTTTCAGGACATCATAGATTAGAATTATGAGACTCTGGTGAGAAGCATGGTCTCCTTTCAGTTCTTTTTGCAAACTAATAACAGTACAATTCAACGAGCTAAGAAGATAAAAAGGAAGACTAATTTTGACATTGTGCCTAAAGTATATCAGAAGCATGAAATGGTTCCCATAGGCTCTGGTGAACCTACCATCAAGTGTAATGTATAAAGTAATTGCATAGATAACATACCTCCATGGCCTTGATATACGTTTCGGGTGATAGTAGGAGGTGTCCACCTTTACCAATCTATCCTTCTCCTCCTTAGAAGTTGGAAATTTCACCCAGGCCTTGTTTGAAATGCTTCTATCTTTGTAGAACTTAAGCCCATCCATTCTCATACATGTTTCCTCATCAATAACCTCCTCTATAAATTCCATGAGGTGATTCCCCACCATCACCTTTCCATTTTCCATGCTTTAAAAAATTGCCTTGACATAGTAGGGTTTCTGCCATGAAGCCACTCTATAAAAAAGCCATCCCTTATTCCTTCAAGATACTACAAGATTTTTTCTTTTCCTTCAATTCCTAACAGTTAACAGGCTCCAAGCGCTTCTTACTACCGCCCACTCATTCCTATGTTGATTTGAAGTGTTTAATCCCTATTTTTGGATGACTCTTCTAGAACAATGTGTTGGAGATTTGATTATGAATAGTTGATATATTGTATGTTTGTCATTGATGACAACATATAATACACAGCAGTACTTCTGTATGTACTTATCCATATGATGACATGAAGACTTGCGTGGATAGATGCATGTTGCTGACATGTTTATTATGCTATGTTCATACATGCAGACCCAGATATGATATTTCAGTAAAGATATGTAATTCTGTTATTAACCGTTACAATTCTGGAGGAATAACGTTTTAAGGCCGACGTATGTAACGTGTTTCTAGAGTTTTTCTTATCATCAAGATATGTGTGTGTATATTAACGATTAGTTATGAGTTTTTTATATTACTCTAAAGGCGCTAAACGTATTTCAAGAAGATTGCAAAGTTATGGTTAAATTAGTGAAGCCAACTTAGTGAAGCGACGCGTCTATTTAGTTTATACTTGCACGGTTGTAATTATGCTTGCGCACTTAGTAGAGCCGACAAGGATGTTATGAAGAGTTGTCTAACAGGTCCCATGATCTCATACTTGGTGTATGTACTTATAGAAGGTCATTTGTGATAAGAATAGTTGCGAAAGCCAGAGATAAGAAAAGTAGAGCAGAGTGTTAAAGAAGAAGAGCTATATTTATTGTATGTTGATAATATAGATATTGAAGCTGAAGCTTTTAGAATACAGATAAGATTGTTGTAGTGCTTTATAAGAGGTTAAAGCATCGGTGCACAAAAGGAACTAATCAGACAAGCATTGTCAGAAACAACAGTTCACCTTGTTGATACAGTGTGTATCAAATAACCAGAAGGTTGTAGCCTTCACCACTTGGACAGTGAGTCCACCAACCCTAACAGGGTTATTGTAAAAGACTCCTAACAGGGTCAGACCCTTAACCAGGTCACTGTACTACTACATTGTAATGAACAACTCCTAACAGGGTTGAAAGATCTTTTAACAGGGATTACTATAAACATTATAGTTCTTTTTGGGTACTAATTCCCACCGGGGTTTTTACCATTTGGTTTCCCCATAATTAAATTGTGTGTTGTGTAATGTAATGTGTTAACTGAATGTGCATTTACTTTGTAACAATCTGGATTAATAAGTATAAGAAAAAGATAAAGTTGTTGATAATTGATTCACGCCCCCCTCTCAGTTATCCCTGAAATATTCTAACATTTGGTACCAGAGCCAAGTGCCTTGGAGAGAAAGCCTAACAAATTAAGGTAGATCAGATGGCATACTTCAGAAAAGAGAGTCCTAAGTTCAATGGAGAGAACTATCTGGATTGGAGGAACAAAATGATAACACATCTACAATGTGTTGGCTTTGAGATCTTTGAGATTGCTACACAAGAAGTTGATATTCCATCTTTAAAAGACCTTGCAAAGGATGATTCTACAAACAAATAGAAGGAGGTATTCACAGCAAATACTATTGCCAAAGAAGCCCTTATTAGTGCCCTATCAAATAGTGAATTTTCTGAGATCAAGAAAGTTGACCGAGCTTATACCATATGGTAGTATTTGGAAGATATGTTTGAAGGAGACATCCAAGCAAAGAATGCGCACAGAAAGACATGGAAAAGGAAATATAATAGTCTTGAAATGTTACCTAGAGAAAACATTAGAGCTTATAATCAGAGGATAAATGAAGCAATATCTGAAATTAGAAAAAGTGGAGGAGAAATTTCAGAAGAAGACATAATGGACAAGTTAATGACTACATTGACAGCTGACTATGAAAGCAAAATCAACATTCTAGATGAGACCATGCAGTTTTCTAAAGACTTCAAGAGAGAGACTTTGATTAGCAAAATCTCTGCATTTGAGATATCAAGATTGAAGACTGAACCTAAGAATG
>MU227340.1:6606772-6619219 GCA_018584345.1 Thuja plicata | reverse complement strand
ACACCAAGTCTAAATACCCTTCGGCCCACAAACTTGTAACTAAGAATATGCACTTTTAATATTCGCCAAATAATTATCGAGTACACAAAATTCTCAAGCAAGAAATAAATTTGTTGCTAAGCATACTCATCTTAAAAGATATAGAAATTAAGTATGGGATTCTATAGAATGTTTCGATGCTTTTTCTATTAACTGGATAGATAGATCAAAGAATATCCTTGCAAACATTTTGGCTAATTTGGAATTAAAGCATAATGAAATTCCTTGTGGAAACATAGTCCAAGTTGAAGTTAAAACTAGGCCTACTGTACCTGACAATGTTAACAAGTGAAAAATATTTGAGGATGAAAGAGACATAATCAGATTTATAGCATGTGAGCAAGAGCATGAAGATCAATTAATAGACTTGAATGCTCATGTTGAAATAGAAGAAGGGAAGGAAATGTTGTTTGGAAAGGAGGTCATTCGACTTAAAACCAATAAGGTTCCAAAAGGCCTTGTAGCAATGGAGAGATTGTTTGAAGCATGACTATGCATTACCAAACATGGAAGAATTATTGCAAAAAGTCACAGGAAATGAATTATTATCAATGATGGATGGTTTATAAGGGTAAAACTAGGTGAAAGTAAAAAGATAGGAAAAATATAAAACACCATATACTATACCTTGGGGTACTTATGCATATGATAGAGTGTATTTTGGAATCACTTATGTAGGGGCTACTTTCCAAACAAAAATGGATGTGGTCTTTGAGGACTTCATTGATGTGTTTATGGCAATGTATCAAGATGACCTAACTGCTTATTCCAAAAGGACAAAAGAACATTGCAAACATTTGGAGAAAATATTTCAAAGAGCCCTTGAATATGGGATATCATTGGACTCATAGAAATTTCATTTTGCAGTCACTGAAGGACAATTATTAGGGCATATTGTATCTAAAGATGGAGTAAGAATAGACCCTAAGTTATTGCAACAATAGATAAAATTGAGGTTCCTAAGAGTGTTAAAATGATCCAATCCTTATTTGGATAAATAAACTTTGTGAGGAGGTTTGTCCAAAAATTTTCAGAAATAATTAAACCAATTGTTGTGATGTTGAAGAAGGGTGTAGACATGAAATGGACTGATGAAGCTTTAGAAACATTTTTAAATATTAAAAAGGATATCAAGGAAGCCCCTGTCCTCAAGTCTCTAGATTATACTGAACCATTTCAATTATTTTGTTTTGCATCATACCACACCATTGTTACTGTCTTGTTGCAAAAGAATAATGAAGGGTATGAACAACCAATACCATTCTTTAGCAAGACCCTTCAAGCCTCTCAGTTAAACTATATTCCATTAATGAGAAACAACCTTCTGCACTTGTGAAATCAGTTAAATTGTGTATGCATTATTTGGTTGGAGAAAAAGTGTTGGCTTATGATCCTAATGCAGAAATAAATGATAAATTCAGACAGTCGGAAGTCACTAGGAGATGTAGATGGGTGAATCAAATTTAGGAGATTAATATACAGATTTAGATCACTAAAATTGTTAGAGGACAAGGATTAGCAAGATTGATGGAAGAATCAAATATGGATGCATTGAAGGTCAATAAGGTATATTTAAGTGAGCTCAGACTAGTATTGAAAGATGCCCTTGGTATGCTAACATAGTACATTTCTTAAAACACATGAAATGTCCAGAAAGCCTTACAAATAGTCAAAAAAGAATAGTAGAATAGTAAAATTGCAGACATCTAAATATGTCTTGATACAAGGAGATCTATACTGGAAAAACATGGATGGTATACTTATTATTTGTTTAGATGTATACCAAGCAAATAAAGTTCTTAGTTACTTTCATGATGGGGCATGTGTGGGACATTTTTCAGCAAAGAACACTGCCCATAAAATATTGAATGTAAGAAACTATTGGCCTTGTGTGTTTAAAGACTTCCATGCCTATATTCAGAGATGTGATGCATGTCAAAATTTCTCAAGAAAACTCAAATATGAAGGTGCATTACCTCTTAATCCCATGTCTATTGAAGAACCATTCCAAATGTGGGGGATAGAGTTCATAGGGGAAACTAGTAATTTTTCTAGTGGTAAACATAAATGGATTTTGGTGGAAATTGACTACTTCACTAAGTGGGTTGAAGCCATGCCTTCTAGATAAGATACTAGTAAAGTGGTGATCAAATCCCTGAATAAAAGTATATTGACAAGATCTGGTGTTCCTCATTAGATTCTTTGTTATAATGCTATGTGTTTCATATCTATAGATTTCATTGAATTTCATGAGAAATATGGAATAAAGATTTCTTATTCATCCCTTATCACCCACAAGGAAATGGCGAAGGAGAATCTAGTAACAAGAGTATAATGAAGGTCATTAAAAGAATGTTGAACAACAACAAGAGATCATGGGATTCAAAGTTACCACTTGCACTTTGGGCAGATAGAATTACAATTAAGAATTCTACTGGATATGCACCATATGAACTTTTCTATGGAAATAAAGCACATTTACCATTGAATAATCTGTTACCAGTGTACAAATTTCTAAATATGGAACACTGGGAGAAGGTGGACTTCATGGAGGACAAATTTGATCAGCTTGTAGAATTGGATGAGATGAAGAATCAGGCTCAAGAGAGAAATCATAAATTACAACAGAAAGTGAAGGTTTTGTTTGACAAGAAGACCACAGAAAGGAAGCTTCATGAAGGAGATTTAATCTTGAGATGGAATGTAAAAGATCAGGACAAAGGCAAACATGGAAAATTTGATGCTCTATGGGTAGGTCCTTTTGTCATCATTTGTAAAGGATGTGAGAATTCCTATCTTTTACAAGATCTAGAAGGTTGTCCTCATAAGATTCCTATACATGATCAGTATCTTAAACTCTTCTTCTCTAAGAAGGTGCAAAAGGCAAGTTTTTCTTCTCCATTTATGCAATATGTATTGTATTATGTTGTTCTTCTAATGGTCTACTTCTCCAGAGATAGCTAGGATCTTGCTCTATCTAGGTATGAACGCACATCCCTAGAAAGAGCCACTGGTGAAACCCATGATTTATAAGTATAAGGACATGTTTAAATAATTCAGGGAAGTATATTTTGTGCCCTTATTATTTTAATTTATCCTTTTATTTCATTATTTATGCCTTTCATTTATAGTTTATGATTGCAAATATTATTACTTGTGAATTCATCTTATTAATTCATGCATTTATCTTATTAAATTTTCTTTGTTTTAAATCTTACATTCTCCGGCCTGCATTTTTTTTGAATTCATAAACTAGGTGTTGTAAGTGTTTTTGCGGGTTATTTAACAAGTTTTACCTTTTTGCAGATCCACTTAAACGAACAACCTTTTCCCAAAAATTGATAGTTGGCACTATGCCTAAAGGCAGATGATGGATGATCTTTACTGTTAAGGCTTCATGCAATGTTCATGTGTCTCTTGATCCCACTAGAGTCCAAGCAGTAAAAATGATGATGCATGGTTAAAGTTTGGATATCATCTACAGTCGGTGCGATAACTCAAAGGAAGAGATGTGGGAATGTTAACCTCAAAGGAAACATGCTATAACAACGTGTGTCCCGAACCCACCGAGGATAACATAGTATGCCAGTAAGGATATAGGTTACAACACATAATTGGATGTACATGATGACAGGGTTTCACATTAGATTATAAGACTAGATTAAAAGATGAGCTACTAAAAACCTCATCATTTTGGATGTGGTTTTAATGGACAGTGATAATTTAATTGATCCTTAAAGGTGACTGACTATTAACAATAGCGTCAATGGTTAATCAATGATTAATTTGGTGAGGACCGACAATGGGCATTATGCCTCAAAGCTATAGATGTGTGACTATTAACCTTAAGGCATCACGATGTGTTGACATGCATCCTGGACCCACATACAATGAGAGATGTAATCGGTTGTTAAAACTTGGGAAGCATCGACGGTGGGTGTGATGCCTAAAGACAAAGATGCATGGCTCTTACTCTTTAAGCCATTACGTGGTGATGCCACGTGTTTTGGATTGACAGAGACGTATAAAGGCATCATGATGATGTCAACATGGAGTTTTCTTTAATACTTTATTCTTTAATATATTTTATATTAATAAGTCTTTGATCTATTTAATTGATATGTCGACAACTATATGTAGGGTTTTGAGGGTGGCGACTATGAATCTGTTTGATGACAAAATAATATGATCTTTAGGATATGTTAAGGAAGAAGAGCATACATGAAGATACATTGTGAAGGATTCTTATGAAGATGGAGGATACCAGAGGGTGCTTAATGATGTCAACATCCCTGATAAACATGGTGAAGCTATTCGAAATGCAAGGAAATATTTTCATTATTAGGAACAATAATTTGTGATAAGCATATGGTTCCAGGACCATAATGATCACATGTAGAGATATTATTATTGAAGACAAATTGCAAAGGATTTGTTAATGCAATTATTATCATAAATACAAAATGGTTGATAACTGATTGTTTAGACAAGGATGATTAATCATTCCTTAATGTAACTAATGTTTAGTTGTTGATCATAGGATTGGGTTTTATTTATCAAAGGAAACATCGATTTGAAGCTTGTTTGCATCCTTTTGACTTCATTTAAATAAGGATACAAAGATCAATAAAAAGGAAGGGATTATTATCATGGTTACTATAGTCAGATTAAATAGTTTTTATCAACAAATGTAAGATGGACCTAAATGTATCATTTTTCCAAAATCAATAGAGATAAGTGTCATTTCCCCCTCATCTATAGGAATTGACTCATTTTCATTTTGAATTAGTCCCTTGGAAAAAATCTAATAGATTTTATTCAAAGTGATAGTTTGATATTCCATACTCCTGATTAAGTTCATAGTTTCTATTATCAATTAGTCTTTTCATCTTGCATGGTTCAATTCAATTAATTGTGGCCATAATCAATCAGTCTATCATTTGAAAAGTGATATTCAATTGAGATAACTGTAAATCTATCCTAAGTTATATGTTCATTTCATAACACCTTTGAAGTGATATGTTTTTTATAAACTGTCTCTAAGGTTGTACATAGGGTTGGGATGATTTTGACTCTATTTCCCATGATAGAATAAGGAACTTCTCTATATAATTATTGGATTATGGTTATTTAGTTCATTGTTCATAGTTAGTGATATTCTAACCATCTGTCCTTTTCAATTCACATTCATATTTACAAACATTCTCTTAAGAAGTTAAAGTATTTCAGTTAGCATTTTATGACACACTGCTTTCAGTTAAGATTTCTTTCAAGTGCCTTGCCATATTTTAAGATAAAGAATTTTTAAGTATACTTTATCTTCTATAAAAATCCTTGATATTTGGAGGATAAATCTAAGGTATAGGCCTACTAGCCTTGGTTCTGCAGAGCCAAAATTCTAGAAGGCTCATCCTTGTCTTGGGTGAAACCTTGTTGGTTCGTCAAATCACTTGAGTTTCCCAGTATTGGATTGGAAAGTCCATAGGAAATCCAATTTGTTGATTTGAGAACCAACAACCGCAAGATATATAGGTCAATTTTAAAGAGTAAATCCTTATTTTTCTTTAAGTAAAAAGAGGCAATAAAAACTGCCTACCTTAAAACATGATTTATATGCTACTAATATTTTTTCTCTCCACTCTTAGTCAAACCAAACATCCAAAATTTTGATGAAGGCCAAGGTATTGTTAATTTTATGACCAATTCATTTTTAGGTAGGTAAATATGCTTTCCTTCAAGAATTTTAGAAGAAATTTCCACTATAGAGGAATTTTCACATATTTTAATTATCTAGTGGTCAAATATTGCTTTTCACATTTATTTATTGGCTACAACACCAAACCACACCTTTTAATAACTAGTGGCTAGCTAGCCAATGAGAAAGGCCACAAAACCATGTCCCTAAAGGTGTGAGAGTGGTAGGGCTTGGTGGTACCCTAAATTTTGATAATTTAGAAGTCCCAATCCATTATCAAGAAGCATGTTTCTCCATAAAAAAAAGATCAAAGGAAGCTTTATGACACAAATAAATAGAACTAACTAATCTAAGCCTTTAGAAAATGCTAGAATTTAGACCTGCTACAAAGATGATTTCGAAAGAGGATAAAGATGGTCAAATTTTAAAAATCTAAAAAGAATCCAGTTCGGGAAATCAAATTTCCTATCTCCAAAAGAAATATTATCTTTTCACGAGGTGTTTTGGATTTTTGACCAAAGCCAAATCCAAAAGTTATGTAGTTATTTTTTAGTTAGTTTATTGTTTTTTCAAAATAATTTGTAATAAGAGTTTTGTCTTTTCACCCTAAAAAGGTGTGAAAGCCACTCACACACACACACACACACACACACACATATATATATACATAATGTAAAATGTAAAGAGAGGACAATACAATAATACAATTTCACATATTTGGATAGTTTTGGATCAACAACTATAACATGGACCTGGATGTACTATTTTTAAAAAAAATCAATAAAGATAAGTCTTTTTTCTTCATATATGAAATTGTTTTATTAATCATTTTACAATTAGTCCCTCAGTTAAACCAATAGAACTTCTTCAAAGTGATAGTTTGATGTGCATGCTTCTTGATTTGATTCAATATAGTCTATATTTTCAATTGGTTTTCTCATTTTGCATGGTTAAATTATGTTGATTGAGGCCTCAGTCAATTGGGGTGTCATCTGAGAAGTATTACCCTTTTGAAATATCTCTGAATTTGTTTTAGGTTGCATGTAAATTTCATAACACCTTTGAAGTGATAAGTTTTATTGTAAAACGGTCTCTGAGGTTGAACATAAGATTGGAATGATCTTGACTCTATTGCCCATGGTAGAATAAGGCACTGGTCTAATCAATATTTATATTATAGTTATTTAGTTCATTGTTTATAGTTTTGTGATATCTTATCTATCTATTCATTTCAAATTACATGCACATTTACTAAAAATTCTTTCAATTACTTAAAGTATTACAGTTTACAGTTCATGATATATTTCTTTCTCTTAGATTTCTTTCAAGTTCCTTGCCATACTTAAGAAAGAAGGTTGAAATGTTTCTTATTTGCTATAAAAGCCTTGTAACTTGAATGATAAGTCAAGGTATAGGCCCACTAGCCTTGGTTTCGCAGAGCCAAAATTGTAGAAGTTCCAACCTTGCCTTGGTTGTGACTTGTTAGTTGGCCAAATCACTCAAGTTTCCCAACATTAGATTGGCAAGTCCATAGGAAATCCAATCTGTCGATTTGAGCACCAACAGGGCTTAAGTGGTAAAGAGAAATGAGTCCATTATTTTTTCAAATGTATCCATCATTTCAAATAAAGTCTTTTATTCAATATGGTATCAGGCCATTGGATCTTAGGAGATTTCAATGCATCCCAAATAAGTTATCCCCTAAAATTTCACAACTTCTACCAAAGTTCCATGGAGAATTGGATGAATCGACACTACAATGCTTGGATGCATTTTATACATTCATAGAAGATAATGAGGTTTCTACAGAGGATCAGGTGATGAGGATATTTGTTAGGACATTAAAAGATAATGTCAGACAAGTATATGAATCACTACCCACACAATCCATCTCATCATGGAGACAGTTTGAGTAGTGGTTTCTTGATATGTTTCATGATGTTAGTGGTGAAGTAGAAAACATGTGTTACGAACAAGACATGTGCTATGAATAGGAAAGAGAGCCAAATTATATTTTGGAGGAGGAATCTGACATGTCCCCTTTGGATACATTCTTCAGTTTGGAAAGATATAAAGGTGAACCTGCACTTCAGTTGTTCATGAGAATGATAAAGATCTATTGGGAAATACCTTCAGATATCAGGCCTCTAGGAAGGGAATTAATGGATAAACTTTGTGAGTTAGGAATCTACCATGATTCTCAACTACTAGCTTTTCTTGAGAAAATTTGTGAAGTATTGAGGGAAGAAAAGAATGATGACATAGAGGAATAAAATTCAGATCAAATTGAAGTAGAATCTATACATAGTGAGATTTGCATGGAAACAGGCATCAATGACCATGATGATGAGGAAGAAGATCTTCTCAGTAGAGAAGAAATCTCATATTTACTAGACATAGAATATCAAAAATATGTTGCGAAGAGTGGTCAAATTTTTTTCTCAATGCACCCTGATAAGAAAGTTGATGGATCAATACATACTCAGGGGGTACTAGATGAAGAAGATGATAAATTTCAAGAATCAAATAATGGAGTTGAAATAGAACAACATACAACATATGAACACAATGAAGTTTCAGATGAAATCTCTCATGGAGATATGCCCAAGTTCTCTATATCCTTGAATCCATTATTTGAAGAATATTTTATATGCAATCAAGTCCATCAACATCATGATAAAAATAGTGAACGTAGTGATCATTTTGAATATGATGAAACTCAAAATATGCATGGGGATATTATATTTAGCAAGGACTATAGTGCACCTGCTAACTTTTCTAAAGGTAAACAAAATTAAAAGTGTGTAAATAAAGAAATGAATGTTGTCCATGAGAGTGGTGGCATCATATTCGGGAGATCCAAATTATTACATGATCAAAATTATGTGTTTGATAGAGGAAAGAAGCAATGTTCATTTTTTGGGGGCTTGGGGCCACCCAATTGAATGTTCCTATGAAATTTCTTCATGAGCCTATTGGTATAAAGATAAATCTTAAAGATGAGAACCAAATCACTTTGCATCAGATTAAGTGTGGATACTTGGTCTACTTCTCCAGAGATAGCTGGAATCTTGCTATGCTCACAGGGAGCATACTACCCCAGAAAGAGCCACTGGTGGTACCCTAAATTTTGATAATTTAGAAGTCCCAATCCATTACCAAGAAGCATGTTTCTCCATAAAAAAAGATCAAAGGAATCTTTATGACACAAATAAATAGAACTAACTAATCGAAGCCTTCAGAAAATGCTGGAATTTAGACCTGCTACGAAGATGATTTCGACAGAGGATAAGGATAGTCAAATTTCAAAAATCTAAAAATGACCCAGTTCGGGAAATCAAATTTCCTATCTCCAGCAGAAATATTATCTTTTCATGAGGTGTTTTGAATTTTCGACCAAAGCCAAATCTGAAAGTTAGGTAGTTATTTTTTAGTTAGTTTATTGTTTTTTCAAAATAATTTGTAATAAGAGTTATGTCTTTTCACCCTAAAAAGGTGTGAAAGCCACTCAAACACACATATATATACATAATGTAAAACGTAAAGAGAGGACAATACAATAATACAATTTCACATATTTGGATAGTTTTGATTAACAAGTATAACATGGACCTGGATGTACTATTTTTTTTAAAATCAATAAAGATAAGTCTTTTTTCTTCATATATGCAATTGTTTCATTAATCATTTTACAATTAGTCCCTCAGATAAACCAATATAAATTCTTCAAAGTGATAGTTTGATGTCCATGCTTCTTGATTTGATTCAATATAGTCTATATTTTCATTTGGTTTTCTCATTTTGCATGGTTAAAGTCTGTTGACTGAGGCCTCAGTCAATTGGGCTATCATCTGAGAAGTATTACCCTTTTGAAATATCTTTGAATTTGTTTTAGGTTGCATGTACATTTCATAACACCTTTGAAGTGATACGTTTTCTTGTAAAACGGTCTCTAAGGTTGAACATAAGATTGGAATGATCTTGACTCTATTGCCCATCGTAGAATAAGGCACTGGTCTAATCATTATTTATATTATAGTTATTCAGTTCACTGTTTATATTTTTGTGATATCTTATGTATCTATTCATTTCAAATTACATACACATTTACTAAAAATTCTTTCAATTACTTAAATTATTACATTTTACAGTTCATGATATATTGCTTTCTGTTAGATTTCTTTCAAGTTCCTTTCCATACTTGAGAAAGAAGGTTGAAGTGTTTGTTATCTACGATAAAAGCCTTGTAACTTGAAGGATAAGTCAAGGTATAGGCCTACCAGCCTTGGTTTTGCAGAGCTAGAATTGTAGAAGTTCCGACCTTGCCTTGGTTGTGACTTGTTAGTTGGCCAAATCACTTGGGTTTCCCAACATTAGATTGGCAAGTCCATAGGAAATCCAATCTGTCGATTTAAGCACCAACAGGGCTTAAGTGCTAAAGAGAGATGAGTGCCAATAAATTTTGACAACCTTGTAGTTCAACATTTGGGTGGATTAAAAAAATCCAAGATTATGAAGGAGCGACAAAGTTATTTACATCCTAAACTTGATGGTATACACAACCATATCGTGTTTCTCTTTTTTAATGATAGAACATGAAGCACGATTTGAAACATTGATTTTGAGAGTTCTACATAACTTTATAGAAGTTGTACTTTATAATAAATTAGATTGTATGAATATCATGACTTTAACCATGTCATAATTTAGAATTTAATCTAACTTAAATAATCAATTTTTAACAACTTAAAATTTATTCAAAATAAAACCAATAACTTATTAAAATATTTTGTAGATCTTAGAAGTTTTGTGTTCACATCTAAGTGTATATATATATACATATGTACATATACAGATACATACATACATATATGTATGTATGTATATATTTATATCTTCATATATATGCATATGTCTATATATACAAACATGCATACATATGTATGTATGTATGTATCTATACACACACATATACATAAATATACACATATACCTATATACATATAGGAAAAAAATAATTTCTAGAAATGATTTCAAATGATTCTACCAAAATCCTTTCAAACATGGACTATCAAAGTATCCCACCTTTAATAACACAACTGAGAATCTTAGGCAATATTCTGTGAAAAACATTTCAAATAATTATCATGGATTGTAAAAATACCATGTCCTTAGAAACATAATAGATATGATTTCCATAGTATATAATGATGGTGTGGATAGCTTTTGGTTTTAATTGTGTAACTTTATTTCCTAGATATTTTAGTTTAAACTCCATGATCCATCATTAGAAAGAACATAGGAAGAATAGAAGAGAGCAATTCAAAATTTTACCTTAAGTTTCTGAAATAACTTTTTAATTAATTATCGTGAACTTAAAAAATATCATATGTTGAACACAAAATAAGAAAACAATAATGTACCCATATTTGGGCCAAGGCAGTGCAAATTGGTTGGATTTGGCATTGTATAGGGAGTTTTTCCTCTTGAGAATCTATTGTGCTCAATTTTTCCCTTATTGTTCCCAACCTTTACATTTTCTCGTTGGTCTCTTTGGGCATAATTATTAGGTTGTTCCAATCAACATCTTGGTCGCATTTGTATTATTCATGTCCCTTTCGAGTGTCCCTCTTTTGTTTTTTGTTATCCAACTATTATCTTACTAATGTCTAATAATAACTATATTTTAATAGCTCATTAAAATCTACTTATCCTTTAATATATCAAACATAACAAACTATTTTCTTGTCGATGTCTAGTCATAAATAGATTTTAAGATCCCATTAAAACCTATTTATCCTTTAATATATTGAGATGAATAGACTACTTTATTGCCAACACCTAGTCATAATTACATTTTTAGAACCCATTAAAATATATTTATCCTTTAATATAACAAACAAAAACACTATTTTCTTGTTGGTGTCTAGTCATAACTAGATTTTAAGAATCGTTAAAACCTATTTATTCTTTAATTTAGCAAACATGACAAACTATTTTCTTTATGTCAAAGAGCACTTGGTTTATTAACAAATTTCATATTGTAACCACTTATATTATGCTAAGTTTAAATTTTTATATAAATAACTAATATAACTCAATTTTAAGAAACCACTAGTACCTATTTATCATTAAAAATATTAACTAAAACAAACAACCCATTTGAAAATGTTCTATTCCTTCTAATCATCTTCCAAGAAAATTAGACTGATATTCTTGTTCATAACCAGTCCCAACAAGTGATAATATTATTAAAACCAAGGGAGAGAAGGAGAAGCATAAATTTCAAGATATGCATGAAAGGTTAAAGAAACGAGGAGAATGTTAGCCAGGTAACAACCCATTTCTCACTTGTCTCTTGTTTTATGTCTCTGCTCCATTGTCTAGTTCTTTTCCTCATTTTGATTGTCGGAAGGCTATTGGTTTCCTAACATTTAGATGTAGGTACCACTTTGTAAAAAGGGTTTAGGTTCCCTTTCAAAACCTATTTGATCCTTAGTAAAAAATTATTTAAATTAATTTAACTAATTAAAATATTTTGTACATCTTATAAGTCTTATGTTCATATGTGTGTACACACACATGTATGTATGTATGTATGTGCATACGTGTGTGTGTGTGTGTGTGTGTGTGTGTGTGTGTGTGTGTGTGTGTGTGTGTGTGTGTGTGTGTGTGTGTGTGTGTGTGTGTGTGTGTGTGTGTGTGTGTGTGTG
>MU227340.1:6579954-6603243 GCA_018584345.1 Thuja plicata | reverse complement strand
TTGAGTCAAACTTGGCATTAAATGTTGAGTGGCTCAACATTTCCAAGTGGGAGACAAAGTTGTAAGAAGAATTTAAGAGGGATGGGTGCCCATTTTGGAGAGAATTTCCCCATGTGGGTGAGCATTCGATTAGCCTTAAAAAGGTTAGGAAACACCCTTTAAGCATGATCAGAGGACAGTTAGGTGGGGAAATATACTTAGGAAATGAGGTGATGGGAGTAGGGTACGAATAGGGTAGGCTCAGGGTAGGTCTCTATGTTGGGTTAATAGGTTCCTAGCTAGGGTTTAGATTATAATTCAAATTAAATTTGAATAAACCATGGTTTAGAAGAATTAGGAATATGGAGGATTTAATAAATGTAAATTTATTAAAAAAGGGAATTTCTTGAGACAAGTGTATTTAAATGAAATACATTAGAATAGTATTTAAGCTATTGATAAATACTAGCAAATGAAACTATTTAATTGATTAAATTAAATAGTTAGAGGAATAAGAGGGAAAATAATATTAATAATAATATTAATATTTTTGGACGTCTACATTTTGCCCCTCTTTGATGTGGCATCACAAGTGATGTTACATCAAAGACAAGAAAATAAGTTGCCCCAGAGGAAGAGGGTTTCTAGGAGTTGTGCTGAAGCAATGATGGTACAGGGTTGTGCCCCCTCGAGAAAAAAACACAACGAAGACGATGTTGTGAAATTTTCTTGAAAAAGGACGCAACGGATAGGAGGAAGAGAGAGGAGGATATAAATAGAAGCCTTCAGAAATGTAATTATGAATACAGCTAAGAATGCAAATGAAATAAATGCAGCGAATGAGCACTAGGGATCCATTTGTGTGAAAAATATGGAGAGCGATATACAACTTTGATATTGCAAGAGGAGGTATGCATCAGGTGTTAGAAAACACAGATAACCAGATTTATTTGCATGGACTCGACACTCAAACAAAAGCATGCTACAAAAGACACATGTATTAGTATTCACCAGTCACAACGCACCAAGATATAACAGATCGAGGTAGTTGTGAGTAGGCGTAAACCGACACAAAAAGATAAAATCAGTAAAGAAGGTCTCATGACCAAGCGGTCATTCAGTCCAAAGTTCTTGCCATGAACATGAGTGATGTGATGAAGGATTTGATAAGCCGACGCTGGAAGGATGCATCCTAACGCGCAAAGATTGGATTGGATTTGATTAAAAGATATTTGCTGGAAAAAGTTGAGAACAAGATGAGGAGCAAGGACAATTGGTCGCAAAACTGAGTTGTTGAAAATATGATTGCAGTCGCAAGAGTCAAAACTTTACTGAAAAATGAAAAACTGAGTGATGCAGAAAATAACCGATGGTTTATTACAAGATTTTAGAGAATATTTGATTTTTTTGGAATTTTGAGAAATTTTTAAATTTTTTTGTGATTTTTCAAATGTTTTTGGTATTTTATGCGTATTTATGGTGTGCAACAGGATGATTTATACAAAAATATACACGGGGGGGAGGAAAACAAGTTGGAAAAAATTTCAGGGAAAATTGGGGCTATAAGAAGGGCTGGGGGGCTTAAAGAAGGTCATTTTTGAATAGTGAATAGTGAAAACTGAGCTCTAGAATGAAAATCATGGTGGACAAGAGGATGAAGGGGTAGTTGGGGGAGCATGTGCATACACACAGGAGGCCCGCGGAGTGATCGGTACCGATGAGTGACTCAACCGAGACCGCACATTTATTATTATCAAAGTTTTTAAGGCTTTTGGGTAGGTTAGGGGGCAATAAATGCTTAAAACTTGGGTTACAGACCGGAGACATCGGTTCTTGAATCAACGTCTGCATAGATGTCGATCCCCGGATCGACGTCTTCATAGACATTGATCCCCAAACTAGCGTCTCTGCAGACGTCAGTGCCAAATGGACATCTTCGAAGACGCCGAAACTAGACCCGCATCTGCGAAGACGACGATCTGCGAGGAAAGAGGGCGGAGACGCTAGTGTATGAACCAATGTTTCTGGATGAACTGACGTTTGTGCTAAAAGGGGCAAATGCCAAGTGGAAGGGAAAAGGAAGGACCTAGCAGGGGCCAGGGATGGGTCGGCTACGGACCTAGGTATAGGATGCCCTAGTTTGGGAGGGATTAGGCTAGGATGAGAAGAAATATGAGCTGACATGGTGGATTTTAAAATTTGCAGGAGCAGTTCCCACCATTGGGATCCAAGGAGCATTGGCCACCTACCATGGAGTTGGAGTCGCAAATCACAGAGGAGGACTAGGGATTACTAGCTATTGTCAGGTTGGACTATGTGCCATGTTGGCCTAGGCTACAGGCACACAATGGGATGATGACTGCTTAGATCGAGCAGTGGCACAACGATACCACCACATTTCACTTGCCTACTGGAGAGGTGACTATTACACTTGAGGATGTCTAGCGGATCCTTCAGATAGCTATCCAAGGGGCGATTCCTCAGTACCAGTTAGAGGATAGCAACCACAATATGGAGATTTCTTTCAAGAGACCGATGAGGTGGATTCCCACATACAGGACCTGGATTCCCTGGCAGCCACCAGTCAACAGGAGATTATGATAGATATCCTTGTATTTGGTTGGATTGATCAGATGGCGCATGTTAGCTGACCTGACTGGACATGGTTTTGGCATGGGATGGTTGCGGGTGCTAGTAGAGATGCTAGAGGAGGGGACTACCTATTGCTGGGGGTAAGTTGTCTTAAGACAGTTGTACCATGATTTACACATGGCTACATACCACGGGGTGCACAACATGGGTACAGAAGTGACGCTGATGTTAGTGTGGGCATGGGAGCACATCGCAGTGTTCTGACCGATGAGAGTGTGAGAGGCACGACATCCTAGAGAGACCTATGCCTATAGATACATGCTTCCTTTGAGACATACCTTCGTTGGACAAACTGGCTACTGGCGATGATTTCTCGATGAGGTACAGGTTTTCTACTGGACATCGTACAGACTCTACGAGCCATGGGGAGCTATGGACTAGGCGGCAGGAGTTGATGATGGATTCGAGGACTTCATGTATATGTCATATGTTTAGACTGACTACTTTCTTCTAGGTAGGAATATCCACCAGATAGAGAGATATAGACCATCCAGGGTCATGAGATAGTTTGGATTGCAGTAGGGGGTGGTGGCAGAGGATGCCTTACATCCTCATGTCACCAGGGAGGTGGGTGCATGGAGGAGATACACTGACGCTCTTACAGTGAGAGCATCCTGGAGGGAGATGGTGCGGATAGATTTTGTTGCATGGCTAGATGTAATTGATGCAAGGATGACCCTTGAGTACGCAGCATGGTGGGCCGCACATGTGCCTTTATGGCTCAGAGACCCAGCGTAGGTGGCTGCTAACGAGCAGCCAATGGGAGATATGGATGTCGATGATGGGACTGACATAGGAGATGCCCTGAAGACCTCAGCAGTAGGTCAAAGGAGGAGGCCACAGTGGAGACGGGTTAGACCTCGTACAGAGGCACAAGCAGGGGCTGGACTAGATAAGGGGCCACAGGGGCCACCAGTAGATGGGCAAGACCAGGCACCCCAGGTGCCAGTCCAGGGACAGGGATAGGTATAGGCACTATAGGTGCCACCATAGGTACAGATACCATAGGGGCCGCAAGGGCCACTAGATGGATATGTAGCATAGGAGACTCATGACACTATCATCGCTGAGTGAGATAGTCTACAGATAGAGTGTGCACAACTGTGAGGATTACTAGGCATGACACAGGTATTGGAGATGAGCCTACATACTAAGATGACCCAGATATAGGGGTTATTAACTGCAGAGGCAGCATGGGATGACAGGGCAGAGGGTTCACTAGATACCCTACAGGGCAGGGTGGACACAACAGATTTCTCCATGGTCAACTTGACACATGATGCTGCAGAGCTCGAGACCGAGATTGGTACACTCACAGACTAGTTGGGGACTCTAACAAAGCAGATGGATTAGGCTACTGAGAAGATCATCTCATTGACCTCAAAGAGGGATGCCACACAGAGGCAGGCCGAGGTGTACAGGGCTGAGAAAGACATCACTAGGCAGGCGGCCGTCATAGGTGGGGTTGGACAGGTTGTAGCTAAGGCTTTCACAGCTCATAGAGATGCAACCAGGGCAGGCAGGGAGGCGGCTCATTATTGAGTTTTGTATCATCACCTTGTGCTTGAGGAACAAAGGCAAGAGTACTCAAAGAGGTCTTGATCTCAAAGCATAGTGTAGACTTTAGCATCGTAGGGATCTGTGGGCATGCCACCATGTCTACCACCAGATTAAGAAGGTGGATCATCACAACCACTGGCATGATTCAGCAGAGGATGATGTGACACACATTTTTGCATTTTGAGATGTACATGTATATTGGCACCGAGGTGCACATGATGTATTTTATCGATGATAGTCATTGTACTTATGGACATTTGATATATATATATGATCGATGATGACTCTATGATGCCATGGTGTATTCTTTTCATGCTTTGATATATATGATGTTTTGATGCATATGCCTTTATGATTACTGACATTTGATTCTTGTAGGATGTGATGCATATGTATGACACATTGTGTATGCAGGATGGTTTTATGACTATGTATATATGATGTACTAACATGTGTGGATGCAGGATATGATGTAATTTCATGATATATGCAATGTATATGCTAATGTTTTATGAATATGTATATGAATGTTAGATTAATATAAATGAATCTTAACAATGCAAGACTATAATGTTTTAAATGAGTTAACAATGAAATCTAAATGATTTAACAATGCAAGAGTAAAATGAATCTAAATGTGTTAATAATGCAATGATTTAACAAATGCAAGTCTGAAATGAATCTAAATGTTAACACTAAAATGAATCTAAGATGAATTAATTATGCAAGATGTACATATTTTAACAATGCAAGATGATAAAATGAATCTAAAGGTTTTAACAATGCAAGATGCAAAATGAATCTAAAGGTTTTAACAATGGAAGATGTAAAATTAATCTAAGATGAATTAATTACGCAAGATGTACATGCTTTAACAATGAATCTGAATGATTTAATAATGCAAGATGTAAAATGGATCTAAATATTTTAACAATGCAAGATGAATTAATTATGCAAGACACTAAAATGATTTTGACTATGCAATTAAATGAAGAACTTAATGCAATCTAATAATGGATCTAATGCAATCTAATAATGAACCTAATGCAATCTAATGATGAACCTAATGATGTGACAACCAGATGCAATGGATGTGATGGGTGCAATGGACGAGATGGGACCCATATTTTTGTTGTGTGTCACGATCAACTGATGAACCAGCTAGGAGGACTACGAAGGACCAGGTAGGGAATGTTAGCATGATGAGGACTCAAGATGTTAGCGCGATGGTGAGGAGACTTAAGGTGTTACGAATATACAAGGACAAACCTGAACGAATAATTACAAGCGATTAGTTACAAATGATTATGCACAAAGGTTGCTGCCGAGATTTGATTAGATCGTGTTGTTGTCTTGATGCGTGTGATAGTGCAGTATGTTGATTTATTAGTTCAAGAGGAAGGATACATCCTACGAGAATCTAGAGATGGTGATGATCTAGATTTAAGTTGACGAGAGGAAGGATACATCCTCAATGGACTCATTTCCAGAAATATGGGATTCATAAAACTGATAGGTGAAGGTGTACTGCAATCAAACTACGGAGCCAAGATGTCATCAAAAGGCGCTTGCCGAAACTTAAGATTTTGAGAGTGTAACTGGATCATGTTCTGCAAGGATACCAACCAAGGACATGAGATATATACAAGCAACACTAAGCAGATGACTAGATGAAATATGTACAGGACTGAAGCTCAAGGATTGGGATAGTACAATGTATGAACAATAATATACAAGATTATGTGTACAAAAGCTCAGGATACGAGATAGGAGGATCACTTAAGACTAGTGCGTATGATATGTGAACTCCTAGGGAATACGAGAAATGTTGAGGTTAGCGGAAATGTGATGTTGGTGAGGGAGGGAAACAAGATTTTGATAGATAATGGAATAGTCCACTATGTGTGACACCTGTTTCCAGGTTTTCATCACCCATACTTGTCCAAGGCGCCTGATTGCCAAGTTTTCACCTTTGGACAAAAATTTTCTCTTTATTCTTTTTTTTTAAATTTCTTTGGATCTTTTTTATGTTTTTGATGTTGCCCAAGTGCCTGTTTACTAGGTTTTTATTGGGACAACCATTTTTTCAGCTTCATTTTGCGGTGTTTTTAAGATTTTTTTCAAGACTGTTTTACATTATTTTTGTGCTTTCTTCAAGACTTCTTACACTTTTTATGGATTTTCTCAGATAACTGGAATAAACAACCAGCCGTCAACCATAGAATCACCTGAGATGAATGATGTTGGTAGGATAATTCAATGGTTCTCCTTCAGGAGTGGAGAGTTGATATGCCCTAGAATCGAAGCATGTGGTGACAATATAGGGGCCTTGCCAGGTGAATTCAAACTTACCTTTCTTTTCCCGATTAGTACCCACTTTCTAATTTTCCTTTAGCACAAGGTCCCCTACCTGGAACTGGCGTGGGTGGACCTTCTTGTTATAGTTTCTATTGAGTCTATTTTGGTAGACAATCAGATGATCATAGGTTTGATGGCACTTTTCATCTAGTAGATCGAGTTGTGTAAGTCATGCTACTCGGTAATCTTCATCATGAACTAGGCCTCTTTGTGATACTCGGAGGGATGGTAGTTCGACCTCAATTGGTAAGACTTCTTCAGCACTGTAGACTAGGGAATAGGGAGTAGTGCCAGTAGGAGTACAATAGGAAGTACGGTATGCTGAGAGGGTGGGGTTGATCTGGAGACGCCAGTCACGACCAGTATCATTGACAACTTTCTTGAGGATTTTGAGGATGGCTTTATTAGTTGCCTCATCTTGGTCATTACCTTGCAGGAAATATGGACTGGAGAAACGGTGATGGATATGGAGGCTTGCACATAGATCACTGATGTGTTGATTTTCAAATGGTGTTCTGTGATCTATGAAGATAATGGAAGGTATGCCGAAGTGGAAAACAATGTGATAGAGGATGAATTTGGATATCTAGACACCTGTAGTGAGTGTGAGAAGAATTGCTTCAACCCACTTTGTAAAGTACTCCGTTGCTATAATTATGTACTTGTGGCCTTCAAAACAGAGGGGAGTAATCTTACCAATAAGGTCAAAACCCGAACAAGAAAAGGGCCAAGGAGGTGCAATAGGTCTGAGGTCCTGTGCAAGAGCATGGATCAGATTGGCATGTTGTTGGCAAGGTAGGCACTTCTTGACGAACTCACAAGCATCATGTTCCATTGTAGGCCAATAGTACCCTTTACGTAGAATTTTCTTGGCTAGGACCATGCCACTCATGTGGGCACCACAGATTCCACCATGTACCTCTTGTAACGCCTGGGCGGATTTGTTTTCATCTAAACACCTAGAGAGTACATTGTGATAGCCTCAACGATAGAGGGTTTTGGCTACGAGGGTGTAACAAGAAGCTCTGTGAATAAATTTTTGGCATTGGGTTGCAGTGAGATGAGGAGATATGATACCATTTTGTAGGTAAGCTAGGAGATCATGGTACCACGGGGACTGTAGACCAACCAAGACACATACACGATTCAATTCATCGTTCTCATAAGCGGGAGCATGTAGTTGCTCAACTAAGAATTTGTATTGCGTATACTTGTGAGGAATCTCTAGGAGGGAGCCAATTGTAGCCATTTCATCAGTAGCCTTGTTCTGTAAGTGTGGTACTTGTGTTATCTGCAAGTGGAGGAAATGTTCTTTCATCTTGTCAACCATCTACTTATATGGTGTTAATTTGTCTTCTTTGGTTTGATACTCATCGAGAACCTGATTGATGATGAGTTGAGAATCACCAAAGACATTTAGAGTTGTGATGTTCCATTTTATGGCCATGCAGAGTCTTGTGATTAGTGCCTCATATTCTGCAATGTTGTTCATGTAGGGAAATCCCAATTTGAATGACATAGGGATGTAATCACCTTGAGGGGTGACAAAAAGTATTCCTGCCCCTGCACCATGAGCTGTGTAGGACCCATAAAAGTATAGTTGCCAAGTTGGTTTTTCTTCTATCATGTACAAATTCTCATCATAAAATTTTGTGATCAAAGGATATGCATCTCCCATTGGCGCTTCTGCTAGCTGATCAGCGATGACTTTCCCTTTAATGGATTTTCTATCTACATATTGAATATCAAACTTGCTTAGCAACATAACCCATTTTTCCATTTGACCTATTAGCATAGTCCTGGAGAGTAGATACTTGAGAGGATCCACCTTTGAAATGAGCTTGGTTGTATGACTAAGCATATAGTGGCAAAGTTTTTGAGTGGCGAAGACCACTGCCAAACATGATTTTTCCATAGGTGAATAGTTGAGCTCATAACCCACTAAGGTCTGACTGATGTAATAAATAGCTCTTTCTTTACCTTCATCATCCAACTGAGTGAGGAGTGCCCCCAGTGTTGTGGTAGTAGCAGAAATATATAGGATGAGCAGTCGACCAGGTACAGGTGGTACCAAGATGGGTGGATTAGCCAAGTATTCTTTGATTTTGTCAAAACTCTTCTGACACTGAGGATCCTACTTGAATGTGTTATCTTTTCATAGGGATGAGTGAATTGTTGGCACTTGTCTTCTATTTGAGAGATAAAATGGTGCACAGATTGTAACTTTCCTTGGAGGTTGCACAGTTATTGGAGTGTCTTTGGTGGAGGCATCTCTATGATAGCTTATACCTTCTTGGGATCTATTTCAATGCCTCATCTGGATACAATGAACCCAAGGAGTTTGCCTGATGTGACCCCAAAGACATGCTTCTTAGGGTTGAGCATTAAGCAGTAGTGTCCAATTTTGTCAAAGATGCACTACAAAACATTGAGGTGATCTTCCCTCTTAACTGATTTTTCCAAGATATCATCAACATAGTCTTCAACAACTTTGTGTATCATGTCATGGAAAATGACAGTCATGGCCCTTTGATAGGTTGCCCCAGCATTCTTCAAGCCAAAAGGCATCATGTTATAGGAGAAGGTGCCCCAGGGTGTGAATGTTGTCTTATGCTGATCTTCTTCTATAATGCAGATCTAATTATATCCGAAAAATCTGTCCATGAGTGACAACATCTCATGTCCTACTATGAGATCCATAATAATGTATATGTTTGGCAAGGGGAAATCATCCTTGTGACATGCCTTATTAAGATCTCTGAAATATGTACATATCCTAATTGATTTATCAGGCTTAGATATGGGGACCATGTTAGAAATCTAGTCAGAATAGTCAATGGGGCGGATGATCTTGGCTTCGAGTAACTTCTCAAGCTCTGCTTTGACAAGTAGTTCCACTTTAGGGTGCATCTTCCTAAGCTTTTGTTTGACAAGTTTGATGTTTGGGTCCACTGCAAGATGGTGAACCACCAAGTTGGGGTCTAATCCCAGCATGTGGGAGTAAGACCATGCAAATTTGTTGATGGATTCCTTCAATAAAGTGACAAGATCACTTTCTTTTGCTTTAGTTATGCTACTATGTATGTTATGGCGAGATTCTCATTAGTACCCAGGTTGACAGGTTTTTCTTCTTCGATGAGAATCAATGACTGTTAAGGCCTGTAATCATGGATCAGAGGAAGAGAAGAATCTTCATCTTCTGGAACCTTAGAGAGGTTTTCACCAGGGGATATGCCCTTTGTTTTTACTATTTTATGATCAGATAGCACCCCAGAGGGGTTTTCACTAGGGGATCAATTTTTCTCTTTTTTATTTTTGTTTTCTTCTTCATTTTTGTGAATGCAGTTCTCCTCTTCCCCAAAGTATGCCTTTGGGTCTAGTTTGTAGACATATGCCGAGTCTTGCCTCCAGTCATTGCTTTTCTCAATTTCTCCCATAAATCTTAGGAGTGTGTCCTCACTTTGGAACTCATCAACATGCACGACACTTGGTTGGTCCCAGTCTATGAGTTCAGGATGGCGGAGGGGGAGGTCAATAAAGAGAATAGAAAGTTGGTGTAGGAAAAAATTCCCTAGGAAGGATTCATTTTCAAAAACATCGTCATAGGCTCTCACAACTTTATCTTCTAGGATATCTTCGATGTCAGTGATTTTACCCAGGGACGAAAAAGAGGCAAAGATGTTTTCATTGGTGCCCCCATTCGTGTCAGAGTCCATGCCAAGGCCTATGTGCTTTTCTAGTCGAGTAGGTATAATAGGATCTTTCAGTCCTTGCTCTTCATAACCAAGGCCACCTCCTTGGTAGTTCTATTTTTTTATCACCAATTTGTGAGTTGCGGGGTAATTATCTTTGATGTAATTGAGGCGACTTGTGTCCTTGGGTGGTGGATCTTTATAGAGACATTGGTTGATGTTTGGGGTCATTTCCTATCCTGTCAAAGTACCATTTGAGATAAAAGTGGTAGAACCAAATTGTAGCGCATTGGTTGTCTCTGGTCTCGTCTTTCTTAGATTAGGTTGACGACCTTGAGTGTGTGGATCAATTGGCAGTGCTCCAACTGCAGAGGCATCAGATAAACTATACTCACCACAACCTTTGTTGTTGATCTTGACCATGGATAAGGTGGAAGAGAGGATTGTTTCTGGGTCTGAATGGGTTTGAGATGAACTAGCGACAAAGGTGCCAATATAAATCCCAGGATAGTGATTGGAATGTGGAAATGATGTTTCCAATGCATTGCAATATGCGAAGGGCTTGTGATCTACACAGATGGTGATCTCAGTGTCGTTATATGGAAATTTGATGCACTGATGGTAGGTGGAGGGGACAACTTACATAGAATGAATCCATGGGTGTCTAAGGAGGATGTTGAAGGGAAAGTCAAGATCAACAACATACCATGATGTATTTTGGATAACTGGGCCCACTTTAATGGGCAATGATATGGTGCCTTCAAAAGTACGCTCAAGATTGTCATATGCCTTTATTGTGATGACATCATTTATTATATCAGCTTCAGCGCAACCCAACTATTTTATGAATTTTAGAGTACACAGGTTTAGGGATAAACCATTATCTATCATGGCCCGTTTAATGGAAAAATATTTAACTATGACGGAAATATGGAGTGGGAGATTATGATTGGTTTCTTCTGAGGGTACATCTGTTGGTTTAAAAGAGACCCCACAAGATGCAAACAAGTGTCTGACAAGGTTCTAGAATTTAGTGAGGCTGATGTCATCGGGAACACGGGATTCTTGCAAGGCTTTATTGAGGATCTCTTGATAAGTGAGTGAAGTGCAGAGGAGATCCATGATGGAAATTTGGGCTGGAGTATTCCCTAGGTGTTCCAAAATTTTGTATTGGGTCAGAGCAGATGGGGCGGGACAAGAACCTGCAACTGTTATCCTACCTCTACAAATGGTGATTGTGCATTGGTTATCGGCACCCTTGAAATGGATGACATTGACGGAGGACTGGACTTGGGATATGCAACCAATGAGATTATCATAGTTGATATATGCATTTGTATAATATTTTTTGTCGATATTTTCTCCTTGCATACCCTTCCCCTGATCAAAGGACTGAGTAGGATCTCCTAGGACTATACTTGAAGTGTGTTTAGGGAATACATTTTGATAGATTTTAAGGCTAGCATTTGGTGATGGTTGGGAAGGAGAGTCCACTTCAATCTCTTTTTGGTCGATGAGATCCTGGATGTAATGTTTTAACTTCATGCATTTGAGAGTGATGTGCCCCTTAACATGGTGGTATTCACAGTACTCATCGTCTTTATACTAGGCTAGCTTAGGTGTTGACTCATCAAATAGCTACATTTTTGGGTACATGACTTGGTTAGCTTGGACCAGTTTATGGAAGATGACATCTATGGGTTCACCCAAAGGGGTAAACATGCATTATGGCACATTCAAAGAGTGAGGTCTTTGTTGTCCATGCAGGACTGATATAGCATTTGTCTGATTCATAGGACCTTGGTAGTTGTGTTGATATGATGTTCCTGGAGGGGGATAGATAGTCGCACCTTGAGGGTGCATGTTTTGCTGGTAAGTCAGTGGGGAATACATAGGATTGGGTTGTTGATACATGGGAGGAAGTTGAGGGTACATTGGTGGTGCCTGATGATAAGTTTGGGTAGGTGCATTAGGACTAGCTACCACAACCTGAACATGTTTGGTGTCAGTGGCTCCGTCAGTTACCGCTTTCTTTTTCTTGTTCCAATACCATGACCGATCATTTTTATGTTTATCAGGATGGGATTCCTTGTAGTGCTTGATGACACCGTCTTTTATGAGACCTCATTCAAGATCCATACCTTTGATCCTGATGTCTTGATAAGTTGTATGCAATTCATGCACATGTGATAGGCAAGCTTAGGATGGAGGTTGTTAATGAAGATTTTGATAAGATGTTTCTCTGGGGGTTGGTAGGAAAACCTTGTAGTAAGCCCTTGCCAGTGCTGAAGATAATCGACCAGGCTCTCTCCTCCTTTTTGTTTGGAATTGCATAGGTCAAGGAGTGAGAGTTCATTTTCAACGTTATATGCGTATTGGGCCACAAACTTTTTAGATAATTCAACAAAAGTAGAGACTGTGCTATAGGGGATTTTGTAGAACCACTTGAGAGCAGTTCCTCCTAAGCTCTTGGGAAATAGTCTCATGAGGAAATTATCACAATAGGCCACTTCTTGACATGCCATGTAGAATTCTTTCACGTGGCTCACGGGATCTCCCTTGCCCTGATATTTATCAAAATTGGGTGTCTCAAAGTGCTTGGGGAAGGGTATGGCAGTGATAGATCGATCAAATGGATAAGGAAACACCTCTTCAAACTTGAATGTTTTAGCCTCTATCCCAGCTTTTATCTCCTTGAGAGCATTCTTCATTTCCTCCCATTCATGATTGGTTTGTGGGGGAGGATTGTTAATTGTGATTGCCTTGTTTCCTTGAACTTGATATGGATCAAATGGCAAATATGGAGGATTCTGTGGGGGATATTGTGGTGTTTGATATGATGGTTTCTGGTCAACATATATGGGTTGTTGTGGTGGAAGCTATGGTTGAGGGGAATATTATAGTGGAGGAGGTGTTGGTGCTTGATAAGATTGTTGCAACTACTGGAAATATGCTTGTATTTTGTGTGGCATTGGATAGGTGGGATGAGCTTGTTGTGCACCTGTATGGTGTGGGCGATAAGGGTTTTGAGGTAGAATTCCCCCAGTACGAACACTGAATTGCTATGGAGGTGGAATGGTTTGTGATGCAGTGGTAGATGGTATGGCTAAGTAACTGGCAGAAAGAGTTTGTTGTTGCTACATGGGTTGGATAAAAGGATTACCAAACTGTTGCAGTCGTTGCATCATGAGGGGATTTTCCCACTATGTTTGTGGTTGCGGTTGTTGTGTAACTTGAAGGGTGGAGTGCTCAGCTGCAAAGGGGTTGATTTGTTGCTATTGTGCTTGGGATGTGAATGGGTTGGTGATTTTCTTCTATGGTTGTTGTTGGGATGATTACTAGATGGATTGTTGCTGCTGAATAGGTTGTTGCTGTTGTTGGATAGGTTGTTGTTACTGTTGGATAGATTGTTGTTGGATTGGTTGTTGTTATTGTTGGATAGATTATTGTTGGATTGGTTGTTGCTATTGTTGGATAGGTTGTTGTTTTTGTTGGATGGGCTAGATGGGAATTTGGGGTATGACGAAGGGATTCATAGATGGTTTTTGCATGGGGGGATTTGGGTGAACATCATTTGAGGTAGAATTGTTGGGATACATTGCGATTGCATCACTGGAGGAGTGGGAAAAGTGGACCCTTGTGGAAATAAGGGTTGGTTATAGGCATTGGTAGGTGGCATGCCTATGGTGAAGAAAGGAGGAATAGGCATGGAGAGTTGGGTGCTTTGATGCTACGAGTTGGTTGTTTCACTCTGAATAGGCTGAGTGGGAATGGGTGGAATGGTGGTTTGTTGAGTGCTGACTGGTGGTGGTGGAAAGTGTGTGACGAATGTTTGGGTTGCTTTTGAAAAAGGAGCGACTGTGGCTTGAGGACATGCTTGCATAGCGATAGGGGGTATTTTTTATGCCGCTGATGTTGCATCAGGAGGTAGGGCTCTTGAGGTAGATGAAGGTGTTGTGTGCACAATGGAGGGTGGAATGGAGGGATGGACTACTTGCATGATAAGAGTTCCCACTTGTAGAGGTCACTGAAGTGTATCACAAACTTCATTTATGGTGGGAGGATAATGTTCCCCTAGAAGTCCCATAGGTCGTGTGACAAGTGTGGGTATAATCCAAGGCGGGAGTTGAAGTCCCTATTGTTGAATGTCCAAGAGTACCTAATTTTTGTTGCGTCCACTCATGGTGTTTACCATGTGGACATGCGCTGGATGGTTGATAAATGTTTCCATGGTACTCAGGGTGGGAGTCTCATTAGTGTCTACCCAGATATGTTCAATTTGATCATTGGGTTGAGGAGCATAAGTAACCATGGCATTGGTGTTGTCAGTCACAGGATTAGATGAGCTAGCAGAAAGATTAGGGTCCATGTTCTTCCTCTTCTTAGTGGCCCGTATGATAGGTGGCATGAAATGACTACCCTAAGGGGAATATGAGATGCAAGATGTAATGCAAAGATGCTCCTAGGAAGCTAAGGGTGATGATGCTAGGACTAGGATGCATTTAGGATGATGAATATGCTCCTAAGGACTAAGGATAACCTGGTATAGGCATGGATTAAGGGTTGCTTTCCCTAATGTAAGATCAAGTAGATATGATTGTCTACCTAAGATAGACTTGTGATCTTCGGCGGACGAGATAATCTATTGATGCAATCCAACCTTTTGAGCAAGGTGACGAGGTTGAAAAATACAAAGGGGATTATCCTAAACAATGCTTAGTTTAAGGACATTCAACAATGAGGTTTGATTAAGATGTAGGTTTTTAGAAACTCAAAAGGGGACACAATACCAAGTGAGGGATGTGATCAAGGATGCTTTGGATGATGATTAGGATGATGCTAGGATAATTAGGATTGATTTGATTAATGCAAGATCATGCTAGGATGAGTGTATGATGTGTTTCTAAAGATGACAACCTAAGGGAGGTCCTAAAATGCAAGCTAAGTGAGCTTAAGAAGAGGAGGAAATTTTGTTTTTCATGGTAAACTGACTAGTCATATTGCTCAAATCCAACAAAAGAAGAGTTTAGATGATATTTGCCCATGAAACGAGCAACCTTGTTATTGTAGATTACTTTGTCAAATTCTTCCCATTTATGAATCTCTTGTTTGATGGAATGAATGATGTGCTGGTACTTGGTAGCCTCTTGGGTTGTGTTTTTCTATTCTCTTTGCACGGGTGGTAACATAGTTTTTACCTTCTTATGTTTCTTGGAATCGGTCATCTCCTATAAATAGATCTAATCTTGAATGAGCAATTGGAAGTTTTGCAAAAGGTCAAATTTTGAAGATTGGAGCTCATGGTAAATCTGTAAAAGGACATCATTTTGATGATTTGGAAAAAGTTTGATCTCATTCTTATTTTCAATAGGTTTGTTCCATGGCAAGAACCAATTTCAACATAGTCAAATCAGAAAATAATAAGCATGGGTCTGAAAACAATCTAACAAGGGACAAAGCAACCTTGACGGATACAAGCATGTGACAAATTTTAATGTTGGGTATTCCGTTCGTGTTTTGGATTTATTATTTTTCTTCAAGCACTTCAAGCACAAAATCTACCTAAGGAATTCGCATAGCATGAAAATACTTTCTCGTAAGCTTAGGCACACACACAAGAGCTAATCAGAATATGGTCATCACCAAGCACGTAATGGCTCCAATCATGACGTCGTATTATCTGGTTCCAAATGCTCAGGGTGGCACGAATATACAAGTGATCTTGGAGAAGTTACTGTATTCCTTGCACAAGCATTATCACCTTTCGGGGTGTTCCGAGTAGCTTCTAAGCCTAGAGTGTTTAGTAAGGTTCTCCATTCGATTGTATCATCTATGTCCATGCAAGCATGATTTAGGTGTATAGCCCCATAGAGTGACTTGGCAAAAGTGGTCAAATAAACGTGATTGAGACCGCGAGGCCACACTTAAGTTAGACGAGAGCTGAGTATAAGCTCAAATTCTAATCGAATCCTAAGGCTTTAACCCTAAGGAGTAAATTTGATTAACATGAGTTAGAGTGGTGTGGCTTACACCTCGTTCTCACGTGGATCATTCCCGGGAGATTTTTCCCTCAACTGGCATGCCCATCTAAAGGATTCAAAGTAAGTTGGATTGGCGAAAAAAAAGAGTTTGGATTTATGATTCTCCCACAAGGGGAAAATAACATAGTCTCCTATCCAATATCATTTTCTCCACAAGCACGCAAGACAAGTTTTGTTCTTTCCCAAAATATTTAATTATATAACACAAAGCAAGTGTGTCTAGGTTTTTGATCCTCCTAAAAGGGAAGAGAGAATAATCCCCTAACACTTGCTTTGGATTAGATAACAAAATCTAGCTAATTACTCTATGTTCCTAAAAAAAAATATTAACACAAACACGATCGTTTGGTCGATTTTTGATTTGAGGCAACCTATAAGACAAACATGAGTAGTTTTGAATTTGTGCCTTTGACAAGCAGTCCTATAAAATAATTGATTAGTATTTTTGAATTTGGCCTTTGAATAGCGTTGAAAACACAAGAACCACTTAATAATTGTTAGCAAATGATAAAAACAATTTTGACAGAGCACAGACACCGATTCAGGGTGTAGACACTGGTTCTTGTTTTAGCCTAAAAATGATAGAATGCAGAAAATAGGCCAGAAACACAAAAAAATAGTAAGTTGCTATACCAGTTAGAGACACCAATTCGTGAAACGTAGATGCCAGTTAAATGAAAATGCCAGTTTGTGAATCACAGACACTGGTTCATGAACCAGCATTTACACACACATCGTTGAACCTGCAAGCACAAAAAGACAGCTAGAAGCAGCAAACAAAGTTAATTTTCCTTCTTTTTAGTCTTTAATTTGATCAAATTTACCCTTTTGAGATTATCCAAACAACTAAAAGCTAGTGTTCTTTAATATATTATCAAGATTTGTTCTCTTAGTAAAATTTTGGCATTATAACTACTTGTTAGATTGATCTCTACTAAAAAATAGAAAGCTAAAACATTAAAAAGCAGCGGGAAAACCAAAAATCTTGATAAATAATAGCTGATGTTTTGCAAAAGTCTCAAAATTAACAAGGCCAGGTGGAGACACGAGTTCTTGTCGCAGACGCTGGTTCTGCAAAGGCGTCGAACAATGGTTCATAGAGAACCGGTGTTTGCGAAGATGCCTCTACGTCAAACGCAGACGCTGATCCACGTGTGGGTGAAATTTGAAGAAAGAAAGACAAGAAGTTAGAAAATTTTAGGGGCGTGGGTCCCACCAGGCATGCCAGAATGTAGTATGGTGAAATCTTCAATCTATTGGGAGCAAGCTCAAACATAAAATGTTAGTGGATTAGCACATATAAATCATAGAATGAATAAGAAACCAACAAGACTCCATCATAACATCAGATTGAGCTTAAAAACAAGTAAATTGCACCTTATTCTACATATTTTGATTTTCTCTTTTGAATGAATGTAGGTGTGCTCTCTCAAACACACAAAATGCAATGGTTTCCAATGCAAATGCAAGATTGCAAATAATGAAGGAATTCAAGAACTAGTATAAGGAACTAGTCTTAGATTCTTCACAAGATGATATTTTATGCTTATGAAGATGATATACTAACTATGCAAGATTGAAGCTATGAAAGATGCAAAGTAACAACTATGATTCAACTATGATTCATTTTAACCAAATTTAAGCCTAGCATGTGCTATCTATATGATTAAAAAATGAAACTAAGAGCATATGAAAACATGAAATCTAGAGCTATGTTAGCATAATAACAATGCAAAAATGAGAGATGAAAAATGAAGAGGGGAAGGCCTCTATTTATAGAGTTTTGGAGGAGAAGAAGAGGGCTTGGATGATGTGGCATCTATGTGGCATCCATATAAGAGCCACATAAGGGACACATAGGCTTGAGGGGATGGCCAATTTTGAGTCAAACTTGGCATTAAATGTTGAGTGGCTCAACATTTCCAAGTGGGAGACAAAGTTGTAAGAAGAATTTAAGAGGGATGGGTGCCCATTTTGGAGAGGATTTCCCCATGTGGGTGAGCATTCCATTAGCCTTAAAAAGGTTAGGAATCACCCTTTAAGCATGATTAGAGGACAGTTAGGTGGGGAAATATACTTAGGAAATGAGGTGATGAGAGTAGGGTAGGAATAGGGTAGGCTCAGGGTAGGTCTCTAGGTTGGGTTAATAGGTTCCTAGCTAGGGTTTAGATTATAATTCAAATTAAATTTGAATAAATCATGGTTTAGAAGAATTAGGAATATGGAGGATTTAATAAATGTAAAATTATTAAAAAGGGGAATTTTATGAGACAAATGTATTTAAATGAAATACATTAGAATAGTATTTAAACTATTGATAAATACTAGCAAATTAAACTATTTATTTGATTAAATTAAATAGTTAGGGGAATAAGAGGGAAAATAATATTAATAATAAAATTAATATTTTTTGACGTCTACAATACTCTTAACTACATATTTATTAAATGACTATAAAAATTAAGGCTTGATATTAGCTATGAGTTCTTTTTTGCATCTCATATGAGAGATAGAGAGGGGGAGTGAAATCGAGGAAGATAGAGAGGGTTGGAAAGAAATAGAAGGGGGGAGAGAGAAAATAAGAGAGGGAGAAAGGAAGAGAAGGGGGTGAGGGGTAATTGAACCCCAACCCTCTATCATTAATCTTAAGCTATAAACCTTATAAGCTAACTCTTAAAATTTAACATTAATATTATAACACAAAAGCCTAAATACATTCAATCCTCAAAACATCAATGCCTAACCTTTCAAAAATCAATTGCTAACCCTAAACCCTACACACTAAACTATAAAACATGAAATTAATAATTTAACACTTAAAGCTAAAAATTTTATTTGAATCCCTCAATACTCAACCCTAGATCATCAATAATAAAAACTAAACCTTAAACCATACACCCTAAAACCTAATCCCTTTTACACCAATAATATAACATGTTAAAACCCAAAAATTTGAATTGAATCCCTAAATCCTCAATGGTCAATCCCCCATTGTCAATCACAAACCTTAAACCCTATGAGCTAAACCTTAAAACCTATCATTAATAATTTAACATTTAAGTTTCTAAAAAATTGAATTTAATACCTAAACCTTTAAGGCTTAACTCTCCATGTCATCAACCCTAGAAAGATAGAAAAGTAAAATTATAAACCCTAAAACTTTACATTAATAATTTTGACACTAAGCCTAATATATTTAATCCTAAACCCTCAATGCTTGATCCTCCATCATAAAAAAAAAATCATAAACCATAAACCATCAACCATAAACCATGATTGATTTACAGAGATAGAGAGAGGATATCAATAAAGAGGTGATATAGAGAGAGAATAAGAAATAGAGATATGGGGAGTCAAGGACATAGAGACATATAGAATGAGAGAGAGGTAAGAGGGAAGGATGGAAAGGTATAGGAGAGAGTGGTGAGATAGAAAGTAGGGGGAGGCAGGAGAGATAGGTGAAAAGTGAGGATTGAGAGGTATGCAAAAGTGAGGTAGTAGACCCTTAAGCTAAATCCCATGGATTGAACAAAAAAACTTATATGATATTAGTTAATAGTGTTAGTAATAACTGAGAGGGGGGGTGAATCAGTGGCCTCAAAAATTTATCCTTTAATCACTAACCACCAATCAAATACATCTCAGATTATTAAGTCCCTACAAGATGCATGCCATTAAATGCTTATAATAATTAACTGTCTGTCGGTTTTCCTTTTCTAATCTTATTCTCCTTGATAACCGATAAGCAACAAAACTTATTTACCGATACTCAGTAAATATGCAGAGTATACCAATTAATCTAGAAATGCATATGTGAAATGTAAAATAGTAAAGTAATAAACCATACACACATAACACATGGATTTTAACGTGGAAACCCTGTTAAGGGAAAAACCACTGGGACCATTACCCCAAATTTTCACTCTTCTGAAGTGAGCCCTATTAGGAGCTAACCCTGTTAAAGGTTACAAACACACTGTTAGGTGTGACCTTTTTAGAGGATTTTATACATAGAGGTTGTCACTTAGTATCGGGCAACTCAGTTTGCTACAATCCTTGAATAAGCCTCCTTCTTAGACTCTCAATAGGATTTATGCAAATCTAGTGCTACTTTCATGAATCAACCTTTTTGGCACTCCCTGGGATGTACCTCAATATATAAAGACTATTAAGTCCTACTTTATTAAGAGACTTGATGCTTTAATGGTTAAACTGAAACACAATGACCTATTTCTAATGCAACTTGAATTATAGATTTTCAAATCTATTTAAGTAAATCACCTCTCTAATCAATGTATCAATTCAATTCTTTGTGCTCCACACATTCTGCTCTATGATGCTGTGCTTCACTATTCATTAGTGTGTGCAGAATTCTTTAGCTCTTCTTCAGCTTGATTGATCAGGACTATATGAAGTTCTTCTTCATCACTTTCTCTTCAGCATCCTCTTTCTATTCACTCCCCTTCCTGTGTATGTGAGTATGGAAATGAATTATTCTTTTCTCTTATATAGACATGAGATTCACTATTTCTTGATTCTTGATTCTTGGCATGAAAAACAATCCATCCAATTTGATTTAAAGCATAACTCCTAATTTATCTCGTAGTTATCTTCTTTCCAATTGTACAAATCTTCTTTAAATCAATCACTTAACTATGGTCGAATAAAATAATGAAAACAACCAGTTAAGTCTATCCTTAAGCTCTACCAGCTAGATATTTTGTCATTTTCATAACTCTATATTTTGTCGGTCAACTCTGCAGTTAGTCGTCGGTGATAACTGCTAGTTCTGTCAGTGTGACTCTAGTCAGCTTTGGGATCTCCATCCGTTGGGCATCATTGGATTTTACTCATTGGGTAGCTATATTTTCATCTCATTGGGTATCACTATGATATTTATTTGTCGGGCAATACTTTCTTCTACTCATCGAGTATCACTATGACTTTCGTTCTTTGCCTTTACCGATGGTGTGCACTCTGTCGGTGTTGTCTATCACTTAGTGAATACTTGACTTTTATGCATTGTTGAAATCATAATCTCTATTTCATTGATTCTCTGAAGTATTTAGCATTATGTACATGACCAGACAAATGATATCAAGTTGAAATCAATGACAATACAAACCATTAACTGATTTAATGCCTTGCATTATCTTCAACTTAACATTATCAAACATTCAATCAATTACATGTCATCAATCTCTCCCTTTGGCATTGATGGAAACATACTATATTATCACACTATACTATTTCTAATACAATATGAAATATAACATTTGAAATTCATCAAATTATCAAACAATTTCTTTTGATAACCGATAAAAATGTCTGACCGCTAGTAAGCTCTATGTTAGCTTAGATTTGATTCTTGCAGCTTTCTATGTTTCTTGTTCTAATGTGTTGTGTCCTTTCCTTGTGTCAATATCTCTTTTTTGACTCTTCTTATTCTTTGATTTCTCTATCGTTTGACAACAACTCTCCCTATGGATATGATCTCTCCCTATTGGAGTAATTTGATAATGAATAATTTCTTGTGATAATATGGATACATTCTCTCCCTTTGACAACAATGCCAAAGATATCTGACATTAATGTCAAGTGATCTTTTCTCTTGATCCATAATATATTCCTTGAATTTCTCTTATCCATCAGCAATACATCAATATGATCTGGTTCTGATATATACCTTTCTGTATATAGATGTAGCTTTAAAGTTCATCTTTTCGCTTGCATCAACATGAATGATATTCTGATAATATATAGGCTAATGCAACCTTCTATCTTTTACTGACTGGTAGACAAGGCTTTGACCCCTAGTCTCTTTCTTAGGTACTCAAATGTATCCTTGGGCAGTGGCTTGGTGAAGATATCGGCCAATTGTTCTTTAGATTGCACATACTCAAGTATCACCTCTTTTTCTTTAACTTGTTCTCTTAAATAATGATACTTGATTGCAATGTGTTTAGTCTTGGAATGCATGACTGGATTCTTGGAAATTTTTATTGCACTGGTGTTATCACAATAGATAATCACTATTTCTGAGATCTTCATATGCATACCTTCCAGCAATTGTTTGATCCATGCAATATTTGAGCAGTTTGTAGGAGCAACAACATATTCTACTTATGTAGTAGACTGTAAGATGCATCCTTACTTCTTGCTAATCTATGTGACAAGTTTGTCACCCATAAAGTATGCTCCTCCAGTTGTGCTCTTCCAGTCATCAAGATTTCCAGCCAAATCAACGTCGGTAAACACCTTAAGTTCAAATTTGCCTTCTCTTCTATACCATAAGCCAAATTCCTCAGTATTCTTCAGATTTCTTAGAATTATTTTCACAGCAGTCATATCTGATTCCTTGGGGTTAGCAAAAAATCTAGCAACAATTCCTACTGCATGTGTAATATCTGGTCTAGTGTGTACAACATACATGAGTTTTCCAATCATTGATATGTACAAAGTCTGATTTACCTCTGTTATCTTGTCCTCCTTTTTCAACTTACTTCCAATAGCCATCGGTGTTCCAACTAGTTTGGAATCTTCCATCTTGAATATTTTCAGGACCTCTTTGATGTATTTGGACTATGTAATGAAAATACCTTCACTTTGTTGAATGATCTGTAGACCAGGAAAGAACTTGATCTCTCAAAATATAGACATCTCAAACTCTTTTCTCATCTCATCAGAAAATGACTTACATAGTATATAATTGCCTCCAAATATGATGTCATCAACAAATATTTAAGCAATCAAAGTTTTAGCATCAGTATCTTTTTTCAAATAAAGATTACTGTTTTCACTAGTCCTTATGAATCCAATACTTATTAGATAGGAATGAAGTCATTCATACCAGGCTCTGGGAACTTGTTTTAATCCATAAAAGGCTTTGTGAAGTCTACATACCATGTTCCTCTTGTCTGGATCTACAAACCCTTTTGGTTGCTCAATGTATACCTCTTCTTCAAGTATTCCATTTAGGAATGCTGACTTGACATCCATTTGATATA
>MU227340.1:6564552-6579193 GCA_018584345.1 Thuja plicata | reverse complement strand
CCATTTCTATCATCCTTTAAGACATAACATTGACTACCAAATATTTTCAAGTAACTTACATTGGGTGTTTTACCATACCATAGCTCATAAGGTGTCTTCTTTGTGTCCTTCTTCAATTGTACTCTGTAAAGTGTATAAACAACGGTGTTTTCAGCTTCCCTCTAGAAGATTTGGGTGATGTCTTTCTCTATCATCAGTGTTCTTGCATAATCAACTATTGACTTGTTCCTTCTCTCAGCAATCCCATTTTGTTGTGGTGTCCTTGGTGCAGAAACCTATCTTTTTATACCGTGCTCATTACATAAATTAATGAATTCATCTTATATAAATTCTCCTCCTCTATCTGATCTCAAACATTTCAAATCTTTACCACTTTATTTTTCTACCATAGCCTTATACCATTTAAACATCTTGAATGCTTCAGATTTTTCTT
The DNA here is from genome assembly GCA_018584345.1 of Thuja plicata. Classification (NCBI taxonomy): domain Eukaryota; kingdom Viridiplantae; phylum Streptophyta; class Pinopsida; order Cupressales; family Cupressaceae; genus Thuja; species Thuja plicata. Next base: position 6,578,760 of record MU227340.1, on the reverse strand, counting down.
TTAGAAACATAATTGTCATCATTCCAGAGTAATCATAAAAAAAGAGAATAAAATATCTATCTCCATAATAGCTCTTTGTCCTCATAGGTCCACATAAATCAGTATGGACTAATTCTAGAATATCATCAGATGTATGGGTTTTACTTTTGAAACTAGACTATCATTTTAACTTTTTGACAATTTTTGCACATGATGTTGTCTGGCTTTGTCATCGTCGATAAGCCTCTTACATTTCTTCTTCTTCTTATTTTTTTCATGTTGTCAAAATTCACATGACACAATATTTTGTGCCACAACCATATGTCTTCATATATATTCATTAAGCAAGTGGTGTTAGTGTCATTTAGATAGAATAAGTTACCTTTAGCCTATTCACCGGTACCAATCAATTTTCCTGATTCATTGAAGATCTTTGCCTTCTTGTTCTCAAATGCTACTATGTGACCTAAATTATTCAGCTAAGAAACACTCAATAGATTATAATTCAATCCTCTTACACAATAAGAATTTTCACATTTAATCAAGTTATTTAACATTATAGTTCATTTACCTTCAACCAGACAAGGTGTATCAGTACGCATTCTTACTGTACCGCCATTATAATACTCAAAAGTGTTAAACTTTTCTTTGTCACTGGTCATGTGGTGAGTGCAGCCACTATCTATAATCTAGATATCATTCTTACTAACCTTAGATATGAGTGCAGTTTCTTCATACCTTTCATCTTCATCTGAATCATCCTTCACAGCTACAAATACCATCTCAGTATCATCATCAAGTTCAGTGTCAATATCTTCATCTTTGCAAGCAACTAGGTAGCTATCCTTCTTGGCTTTATCCTTGTAGTCTCAGGTATCTCTTCTTTCTAATTGTCAGTAAATTCTGTAATCTTTGTTATCACCTCTATCAGATTTCTTCTCAAAATATATGTCATTACCTTTGTCATCTTTCCTTCTGTTAGGACATCTTGCAGCAAAGTGTCCAATCTCTTTACAATTAAAGCATACAAGTGGTAACTTGCCTTTGTATTTACCTTTGCCTCTTTGAATTCTCCTTTCCATGAGTGCTTCTATTTCATCTAGATCTTCTTCTTCACTTTCACTTTCACTATCTCTTCTAGATGTGTGTCTCTGACTGGATTTGCTTATTCTCATAGAAGACTTAAATGCAGACTCTAAGTTTGGTAAGACACTATTATCAAAGTTGTTCATCTCAAATGAAATAAATCTACCAATCAAACTATCAAGAGTAACTATATTGTTTGTAACTACTCTCATTTCTTGAATAGATGAAACTCTAATAGCATATACAGGAAATAAGGTTATTAAGATTTTACTTACCACTGTCTCCTCTTCAAGTGTACCTCCAACACCTCATATAGCATTGACTACTTCTTTTATTCTTGTGCTATACTGTGTGATATTTTCTCCTTCTTTCATTCTAAGATCATCAAATTTTCCTCTAAGTATTTTTGCCTTGGCTCTCAGAACATTTGCATCACCTCCATCTACAAGCTTTAGTTTGTCCCACATTTTCTTTGCAGTTATGCAATCTTTGACATCTTCAAATTCAACATCAGAGAGAGAGGAAGAAATATCTATGACCATGCAGTTGTGCTCATGCATCACTCTCAATTGATCTACTGTTAATGGTCCTATGGGAAACACATATTCAGTATCTAAGTATTGAGTAACATCATTACCAATACCTGATAAATGGAGTCTTATCCTTCTTTTCCATGAAGCAAAATTGTCTTTGTTCAACATCAACACATCTCGTCTGTTCATCTTGTGATCTTGACTTAGGTCTTGAAACCTTCCTTCTAAGCACACAAGCTCTGATACCAATTGTTAGTAATAACTGAGAGGGGGGGTGAATCAGTGGCCTCAAAAATTTATCCTTTAATCACTAACCACCAATCAAATACATCTCAGATTATTAAGTCCCTACAAGATGCATGCCATAAAATGCTTATAATAATTAACTGTCTGTCGATTTTCCTTTTTTGACCTTATTCTCCTTGATAATTGATAAGCAGCAAAACTTATTCACTGACACTTAGTGAATATGCAGAGTATACCAATCAATCCAAACATGCATATGTGAAATGTAAAATAGTAAACCCTGGAAACCTTGGATTTTAACATGGAAACCTTGTTAAGAGAAAAACCACTGGGACTGGTACCCCAATTTTTCCCTCTTCTGAAGTGAGCCCTGTTAGGAGCCAACCCTGTTAAAGGTTACAAACACACTGTTAGGTGTGACCTTGTTAGAGGATTTTATACATAGAGGTTGTCACTTAGTATCGGGAAACTCAATTTGCTACCATCATTGAATCAACCTCCTTCTTAGATTGTCAATAGGCTTTAGGAAAATCTAGTGCTACTTTCATGAATCAACCTTTTTGGCACTCCTTGGGATGTACCTCAATATATAGAAGATTTCTAAGTCCTACTCTGTTAAGAGACTTGATGCTTCAATGGTTAAACTGAAACACAATGACCTGTTTCTAATGCAACTTGAATTGCAGATTTTTAGATCTATTTAAGTACATTACCTCTCTTATCAATGTATCAATTCAATTCTTTGTGCTCCACACTTTTTTCTCTGTGATGCTGTGCTTCACTGTTCGTTGGTGTCTACAGAATTCTTTAGCTCTTCTTCAGCTTGACTGATCAGGACTTTATGAAGTTCTTCTTCATTAGTTTCTCTTCAACATCCTCTTTCTATTCACTCCCCTTCCTGTGTATATGATTATGGAAATGAATTATGCTTGTCTCTTATATAGACATGATATTCACTGTTTCTTGATTCTTGATTCTTGATTCTTGGCGTGAAAAACAATCCAGCCAATTTGATTTAAAGCATAACTTCTGATTTATATCATAGTTATCTTCTTTTCAACTGTACAAATCTTATTTAAATTAATCACTTAACTCTGGTCGAATAAAACAATGAAAACAACCAGTTAAGTCTATCCTTAAGCTCTTCCAGCTAGATATTTTGTCATTTTTTGAACTCTCTGTTCTGTCGGTCAACTCTGCAGTTAGTCGTTGGTGATAACTGTCAGTTCAATCGGTGTGAATCTAGTCAGCTTCGGGATCTCCGTCCATTGGGCATCATTGGATTTTACTCATCGGGCAGCTCTATTTTCAGCTCGTCGGGTATCACTATGATTTTGCTTCATCGAGCAATACTATCTTCTGCTCGTCGGGTATTGTAGACATCCAAAATCATCCTTATATTAATTTAATTAATATTTCCATAACATTATTAATTATTATATTCTCCTATCTATTTAATTAAATATGATTCACTTTCCTTAGTATTTAAATTTAAGTTAAATACTACCCCTTTTGATGTATTAAATCTTATTTAATACATTACCCCTCATTAATTCCCTTTAAATAAATTTTGAATTTATTTATTCCTCAACATGACTTAATTCTACTAAACTAAATTAATCTAAAATTTAAATTTAGATTAAGCTAATTTGAATATAGATCCTACCCTACCTCACATCACTCTCACCAAACAAACCTATTCACTAATTAACTAAGGTTAAATAGACTAATTTCTAGATTCCTACACCAATTAGTCCTACTTATTTTCTCAAACATGTGTGAGCAAATTTTCAAAAATTGTCTTTTCCAAATAATCCTTATTTGGTGCCAACACAGTTTCTTACACCCATGATGACACCTTCTTACACTTTCTAAAATTGTTTCATTGGATTAAAACTCTTACACTCTCTTACACCTCTTACAAGAGCCTTCACATGTGTACTTTAAGTACACTTTGACCCATCACATCAAAAGTTGCTCACACATGTGTGAGCAAAGTGGGCCTCTTGCATGGCTTATGTGTCCTTTATGTGGCACCTATGTGGATGCCACACAAGCTCCACCTCATCCAAGCCCTCTCTCTCCTCTAAAAAATCTATAAATAGAGGCCATTGTCAAGAGAAAATCATCTCTATTTTATGCATTGTTATCATGTTAAAATAGCTTTAGAATTCTTAGTTCATTATTCTTGTTCATGCTTGTAGTTCATAGCTGAATCTAGATATTACATGTTACCATTAATGGAATGAATTTAGTTTCCTTTCATTAGATATTTCATATCATTCTTAATATAGTTTGCATCATTTTTATGCATATGATGAATAGCTTGAGATGAGTTCTTCATACTTGTTCTTGAGTTCTTCATCCATCCTTTAGTTTACATTCTAGTTTCATCCACCAATCAATCATAGTGGGATTAGTATATTGTGTTGGGAGAGCACACTCACACACCTCTCTAATAGAAAATCAACAAGGTCTTGGGTGCCCTTGTTCAGCTTATCGGAGGTCATGATGGAGTTTCTTATTTTTGTAGTATGCTTTAGATATGTTAGCGTAACTTATTGATTTCTATTTCTCTAACATTTGCATGCATCAGCGTGCTCCCAATAGGTAGGTTTCTGGCATGTACATTTTGGCATGCCCGGTGGGACCCACGTCCCTTGTTTTCTAACATTTTTTGCAGATTTTTTGTAGTTCAGAAAAATTTTACGCAGACTCGTCTCCGCTCTGGAGTCATCATTTCTGCAGATTGTCATCTCCGCTTCTCGGTCGTCTATGCAACTCAGCCGTCTGCGCCTATACTTCACCATCTCCACCTATTTAGAAAAGGCTTATAAAAACTGTGGTTTAAACTACTTTTTGTCAACTTTTAGCATTTTTAACTCTCGAATTTCTGATAGTAACAAAGTTTTTAAGAGGTAAATGCTATCTGGTTTGATAAAAGTATTATTTTTAAGCTTGAGTAAGTTTGTTCTTTTTAAACAGAATCTGTCCGTGAGTATTTTTCCATCTGTGCAGATCTTTTGCCGTTTCCACAGATCACCATCTGCACAGATCGTCATCTGCGTGGATCACCATCTATGACATTTCTTTGGCTACGCATTTTCTGAGTTTTGTGGTTTTTGCAGTGTTTAATATCTGAAATTCCAACTACTGACAAATTTCATGCAGGTTCCTTAAATGACTTTAACAAATTATCAAAAGGAACTTGTATGATTAATCATTTGTCTTGAAATAAATTTTGTTTAAAATAAAAGTCAATCAATCTTGAATGTTAAAGGAATAAACCTCATCAATCTTGAATGACATAAGGTAAATGAACACACATTTCCAAGATTTCCTCTTTGGTGTGTGGGAAACAAATTGAACTTGTATGTTTAATCACACTATTGTGTCTTTTGCTTAGGTAGAAAACACATAGTTTTCTTTAATTAGGTTCAATTTTGAAATGAACATTTCTTGGTGTGTTTGAAGAAGTGTTTCTCAACACTTTTTTTAAGCTATATGTCATTAGATTAAAACCCCTTTAGCATAAGTGATGCTATGATTAAGTTATAGCCGTATCCTCTCCCCTCACTTTCGCGGATCTTGGGTGAAGAGAAAGCTTAGCTTAATCAAGCTTCTAGAGAGGCCTGTCTAGAGGGTGCACTTCCCCTTTAGAGGATGACCTCAAACTAGTAATCCCTTCGACTGATATCAAAATAAAGTGCGACCAAAATTTCCTCTTTATCCCTTCAAGCTCGGGTGGGTCATGTTCAATGGTAGTCCATACTGAGTTAATATCCTCAACATATTGGCATGGTTGAACTAGAGACTTAAGTGTCTCACATTGTACAAACTGATTGCGGGGATGCCACTAAACCTTGCTAGCAAATATAAATTAGTAGCCTGCTTGATTCACCTCCAAACAGTGACTTATTATAGTGCAAGGGGAGGGAAGATTCTCCCCCCAAGATTTTCATCATACGTGTCCCACGGTATTGTGTTGCAAAAGAGATCTTCGTAGCACAAAAACAATACCTGGAAAAGGAAAAAACACAGACGCCCTTCCAAGGGTGAAATTTTGTGTGAGATGAAGGACTACCAAGCAATGGGCCTATAATATTTCATGCGAAGCCAAATTCCTAAGGCAGCTACTGTTTGAACTGTCTTAGTTGTGCTAGACCCAGTAAAAACATAAGTGGCTTGGAAGAGTCACTTGAACATACACAAATGAGATATTACAAAGTTGAAGCAAGATTTCCTAATGTCACATTTTCTAGTATCCCTCAAGGTTTCTTTGTCCCTTGTTGGATTTTTTTGAGATGTGTGTCCATTATTTTCTGGTTTGCCTGTCCTGAAATCAGTTCTTGCCATTGAACAAATTTGCCTAAATTCAGACTGAAGGTCAAAAATCTGCCCAAAATTTCTACACACTAGCTTAGCCATAGTCGACCATCTCCATTTAGGATCCTTCATCTGCATAGATTACCATCTGCATAGATCATCATCTGCGAAGATAGTCGGCTACATCTGAGACTGTCGTCTCCACTTTAAAACAGCGAGCTTCAAAATTTGTCGAGATACTCAAAATTTGACCTTCTACAGGACCCTGGAATCATTTGTCCTAGATCATTCATTCATTCAGCCAAATTCAAATTTTCCATGACATGACCAATTTCAAGAAACATAAGAAGGTTAAGCTTCCAACACCTCTAGTCCTTAGAGAGAAAAAAGAAACCACTCATAAATCCAAGGAATACCAACATATTGCAACATCTATCAAACAAGATATTGAACATCGCAAGAAAATGTACAAAATACTCTATTGGTTGTATTCCCAGTTTTGGCTAGTTTCCCTAAAATTTTGTGGTCTTCTCTCTCTAGTTTCGTGTTTAAAGCAGAAGTCTCTCAATTCTTATGCCTTTTCCCTGTCAAAGTTTTCGGGTTTTCAAGTCTGAATCTATGAGAATGTGCAAAAACCTTGAAACACTAGGTCTTGTTTGGTGTTATGAATTGAAAAGAAACCCTAAGGTGTTTTTCGCTTATGTTTTTCTATTACTTTTTGATTCACTTAAGTCATGTGTTACATTCTGATCACCTAGTCGAATAACTTGAATGGCATATTCCCTTTTTCTTCCAGACTTGGTGATTAGCTTGTATCGCGTAGTCTCATTCAAAATTAGAATATTCCTTTAGCATTTCCAAACTTTGCAATTAGTTTGTATCACGTAGTCGTGGGATTAAAGAATAAGTTAATAGTATATGAAGGGACCCACAGATAGGTCGTGATGTCGTAGGAAATTATCAGCAGCTAAGGGTTTGTCACAAGACATCGCGATCTCTTTATGTCACATAATTGCTAGATGGGTTTGAGGTTAAGTAAGTTGTGCAAAGCTTTAGTCGCATGGTCTCTAGAAAGGATGCTACTAAAGTGAAAGTTGTCGAGACTTTGCGACTAACCATATGCGGTTTGAGGTAAAAGCACAGTTGGGATGTCACCAAATTTAGGAGATGACTCAGCTTTCCATTATGCGATGTACAAATAAATGATCAATGAGACGTGTCAGAAGGTAAGTGGATTTCAAAGACTTATCGCATGGTCGCCAAATGGTAAGAATTTATTCAGTGACTACGAGACTAAATTAAGGGCTTCTGTATGTCGCAAAGTCTTTGAAGATTTTAAGGGTATAATGGATTACCTAACAATTTGGCGGGAGTCGTTAGATGAAGTGATTAAAAAATCCTATGGTGGTCGCAAATTCTGAGAATAAGAGAGTCCAAAAGGAAAAGTACTCGCGACTTAGAGCTAAGGATATGTCACAAAGTCGTCAGATGAAGTAAAGGGCAAAGTACCTATCGCATTGTCTCAAAAGGTTTTGACACTTAACATTTGTATTTTGCGATCGAGCGACTAAGGTAGTCGCGGGGTCTTGCGAAGAAAAGAAAACATTTAGCGACTGGGAGATAACTGTGAAAGCTAAAAGTGACGGTTAGTTGCATAGTCTCTGAAAAGGATGTGACTTAGTGCTAACCATTTGCGACTTTGATTTCTTCATTGTCGCGTGATCGCCAGATGATAACTTTGGTTAAAAAAGGTAAGGAAAGTTGTATAGTCACCGTGTCTCCATAAAAATCATGGGTTAAAGACCGGGGTTAGCGACAGAGAAATTGTATGCAGTCGCATGGTCGCCTGATACCAAATATTAAGAAAAGGTGGCAGAATCTAATATGACAATGTGAATTGTTTGTTATCCAATAACAAGCTTAGATTTTGATTACTATGCAAAAAGGGGTAGCTGAGATGTATGACAGTGAGCCAATCGCATGAAGACATGTCTTCTTGTTTGAATTTTGTAAAGTTTTTATGAGGATTCAGTTTTATGAATTTGATTTCCTATCATGCTCATGGAACTACGGCTAGGTTTTCAATCAATTTTGCAGTATGTTGAATTAAAGAAAAAATTGATGTTTTCCAAATTATGAGATGTGTACTTGGAATAGTTACTATAAGGGGCTGATTGTGTATTCATTTTCATTCATCTTGCTTTTAGAATTTCAAAACAAGAAAAGCTAAGTATTCTAAAGGAGAGAAAAATCGGAGAATTGCAGAGTTTTCTGTTGCTTAAAAGTCATTATTTCCTGAGAATTGTGCACAGGGGAGTAAGTGAATCTTGGAGATAGATTTTTTTCAGTATCGGTAAAGAAGAAGAGATTCAAGCATGGTAAACATGAGTAGAGCAGTCAGTATAGCTTTGACCAGTGGTAGAAGTTAAAAGGTAGAAGAGGAGGCAAAGGGAAAACCAAATTATTCTGATGAATTCCTTAGATTGCTACCTGGTTCAACTCAAAATAAAAGATCAAATTCCAATGTGCTCATGGATTATTATAGTGATATACAAGATGCCAACACTATGGGAACAATAGGTTTTTCACTTTTTACTTACTTCTACAAGAATTCTGATAAAGCTATCCCAATCTCAAACCCTTGGACTTGTGGTTTAGCTAGATTAATTATTCCTGATATTTACATAGATGTAGATTTTCTCCTAGATCTTGCTAGCCATTATGATGTTTTATCCAAAATAATTAAAAGGAATGATGGCACTGCCCTACTGATCCTTAACAGAAATTCATTCATGCAAGCTTTTGGCTTATATAGCACTATGTCTACCAGAATTGACATGACAAAGAAGGAACAGAGATATAATTTAAAGCTTGGTATTGCTAGAGGACAGTTCCAGAAACATATGTTGAAGGAGGTGAGAAAGTATTTAGATCCTATGTTTGGGACAAGCCCATATTACTATAAGTATTTACACTTCTACATTAAGTATATCACCTATGCCCTATGTAGAGTGCTAGGGATAGATGGGGAAGCAGAGAAGATCAATGCTAGCATATTGATGATCGTGTTGGATCTACAGGAGGTGCATTCTAGCACTAGTTATAATTACATAGAACATATCATTGATCAGATGCATGAGGGTTTCATTGCAACTCAGAAGAATTTGAAGGACCCTAAGGAAAAAGAGCCCAAGTTTTTTCGTTATTCCATTCTTTTGCATCTTCTCTTATATTTAAATTTTGTGATCATGGATGTGGATAATTTGGCCCCTTAGAGGTTTTACTAGGAAGGACCTAATCCTATCTAATTTTGGGTGAGGGTTTGGAATTACACATCTAAGGACTGTGATTATTTTGCTTTCCAGAATTGGATTGTATATCCAATAATACAAAGTCTGGGCATCAGTAGGACAAGGGTCCCACTTAAGATTATGCAACTACTAAGGCCATGTGACTCCACTGTTAAGTGGGAGGGAAAACATAATTGGGGTGATTTCTTCTTGGAAGAAAATTATACTATCATTAGGGTATATGGGTGTATTCACCCACCTCATCTCTTACCTTACTATGTACCAACAAGAGTGGCTGCAATGGAGTTTATATGGCAGCTATTGTTAACAGACAATGAGCATTTTGCACCACACAAGAAGGGGGCTTTGACCCCTAGACAGTTCAGAATTTTTAGTTTTACAATTGGTAAAGGTGCTATTGATGGAGTGGGCTAGTGGTTGGAAGGATACAAAATGAGGGCGGCTCCTTATAGATATATTAACCTGGATCATGGCAGGGATGAGAAAATTGTATACTCCTACAATCCCCAATACCAATGTCCACTATGAATGCATAGAGGAAGATGCAACAAGGAACATTTTGGATGAAGATGACATTCAGACAAGAAAAATAAGGATTCAGGAGTAGCTAAATCTTGAATGACAAATCAAGAGAAATGGGATGACTTTTCGGGGTTTTTACCCTGATCTCCCATATTTTGACAAGTTTAAAGCCATGATAGACAATTATTATGTGCTTACTGAACAACTTGAGACTGTTCTTGAAAAGAAAGGTGCCCAAGGGCCGGATCACTCAGAGTCTGAATATGATAGTAGTAGTGACAGTGATTGTGCATGTTCTACTAGATATGTTCCACCACAACAAAATATTGTTGAGGTACCACAGCTACAGTGAACAGAGGGCCACATTGTTGATTTGATAGTGGTGACACAACCTGATGACATAGAAGAGCCTACTGCTATGAGGCAAAAAGTAGAAATAGGTCACCCTTCAATTGAGGGACAAGATAAGAGAAAGGATAAGGCTAGAGCCCTAGTGCCTAGGAATAAGTTATATGATCATAACCTAAGGAAATCAATTGATGAAATCATAACCTGTGTTGATAAAAGATTGATCCATCAACAACAATTTTTGAATGATGACAACTTTGTCAAAACTGAGGAGTTTAAAGACTTCCTAAGGTGGTACAAGAAGGAGCATATAAGAGCTCAATTGACAATTGATGGTAAGGAGATAATAACAAATGAGGCTTTAGTGGCTCTACAGTCTTATGATCCTGAAAATGAGGATATTTCACCTAAGGAGGCTAGAAAATTGGTGTTAGGCAGTGGTATATTATTGGCTGAGGGATGGGATTTGGCATCTACTTTCATAATTGACGAGATAAGAAAATAGCCAGATCTCAAAATGGCCAGTGAAGTTCAAATGGGAAATGTAATCAAAGGATTTGGGTATAGCCCAAAGTCTCAAGATTTTGCAATGTGGAGCCTATGCCCAAAGGATCAAAAGCCCCAAGTGGTGAACATCTAGGAGAATATGGTTGGTAGTCAGATGGTATGGACAATGCAGAATATAGGGGATTTGGAAATATCTCAAATCATGACACAGTGGGCTCACTTAAATGAGGACAAAACTAAACAGTTGTGTGATAACTGTAGCACATTGTTAGAAGAGACAAGTGCATTGGCTAAAGATCGAGAGATGTGCCATATACAAATGCACCAGCAAGATCTGGTGATAAAAAGATTGATGAAAGAATTGGAAGAGAAGCCTGAGGTGATGTATGTGCCTATACAACCACAACCTCTACAAATTGAAGACAAGGAAAAATCAGAAGAGGTAGTTGAGGAAAAGGTTGAGGAAGAAAAATGAAATGAAATTTCTTTGAGAGCATTAAGAGGTGTTTTACAACATAGAATTGAAATCCTGAAGGATAAGACTGATGTTGTACTTAATGCCTATAATAAGTTGCCAGCTTTACATATAGAGGTGATGGGGCATCTGGCTATTTTGAACCCCTATTTTACTAAATGGTCTACCAGGGTACAATTGTTTGAAAAGACAACATCTTTACAAACCCTAACATCAGATTTGCTAGAGATAGTGACATAAGTTGAAGATGAGATCAAAAGGGTCAATATTGCTCTCTCATTCTTTAAAGGCAAATTGAATCAAATAGAGGTTAAATTAAGCCTCTTTTCTGATGACTTTAATAGATTTATTCCTTCATTAAGGGGAAATGATGATCAGGTAAAGGCCTTAGATTCTTGGAGGAATAAATTTGACAACAAAATGCCAAGGGATGAGGCATTTATTTTGGGAACAGATGTGGATATAGAAGGATTCAATAAGATATTGGATGAAGCTTTCAAGGCAAAAACTGACATTAACAAGTTTCTAGTAGGCAAAAGGTACAAATACAAAGTACTCAAGACTTCAAATGGCCATCAGATGATGAAGTGAAAGCATGGGAATTGATGACCATGCCCAAGAGAAAGAAGCCAACAGTTGAACAAGAAATCTTAGATGATGAGTAAGGATGAATACTTGGCACCTCACTATTGAAGATAAAGAAGTCAGTTATTGCAGGAGGAAAGTGTAGGTGAATGTGTAAGCATGGTCATCCAGAATCGACATAAATACTACCAGCTACCATGTATACAAATCTAAATTATGTTGCCAGATCAGGAGAAGAACAAAGAATATATGTTTTCATCTTTTGACTTGGTCATTCCACCGCTTCTTCTCTCTCTCTCTCTCTCTTTTGTCTCTTCTGTAGTTTTAGGGTTATGTTTTCTAAGACCATCTAAAGGTTGTAGCATCCTTTTGAAAAGGATTCTAAGATGGTTGAAGACCTATAAATAGAAAAATATTGTAATTGTAAAAGAGGATGAAATATATTGTAAAATCAGTCTTTCTAAATTTGTGTCTATATTGTCAAGCTTAAAGGCTTTATCATGTATGAAAGAAGGATTAAATCAATAAAATACGGTGCAATTTTACTCTTCTCTATTGTTGTCTCTTTATTTCCTGTGTATGCTTTTTTTATGATTAAGGTTGTAAGGCAGTCTGAAGCATTTTGGTTTCAAGCTAACTATTTGATTACTTACAAGTTTCTTTCATTTAAAGAACTAAGTTTTGTGAGCGATTTTAGGAAGCATATCAGTATTTAAAGATTTGATACAATATTTTAGAGGTAACCAGATTATTTTTAAGGCAAATTATCTAAATTGCATGTAGGTTGTAAGGTAGCTTATAGTATTCTATTTTTGTGAGACTTTAAGCTTTCTAACTCTGTAACCCAAAGGATAGGCATTGATCTAGGTCTTCGTCTGATAATTTATCATCATCCAAGTTTTCAAAACTATTCAAAAATTATTTCAATTAAAACACATATGTTACTAAAACAAACAAACTGAACTTAGTAAGGACTCATGCCAGTAGGACAGTGTCCATTTTAGTGATTCCTTTGAGAGTGAAAAATTAGGTTATCCCTCCTAAAAACAAAAGGAAGAAGGATGAAAATCCTTATCTCATTGGTTCATGTTATCAAAACCATAGCCTGGCTTATAATACTCTATTTCAAATTAATCATTGCAATCTCTAAAATATTCTATAAGTTGTTACAGTGAGGTTTTAGGTACATAATTAGTGAATGAAATAATCCACCAAATACATAGGCTGAAGTATCAGTAATATTTAAAATGTAATACTTGCCTGAGTCTGTGGAGCTCAAAAATGAAGAATGATATTACCCAATCCTTAGCAATTAGCCTTTCTCTTGTGTAAAAGAGGTTGCATTCAAGTATATAAGGTATACTGTCATCATTAGGTAAGTGTTGCAAGAAAAAGAGCTAACAAATTGGCGACTCTGCTGGGGAATAAAGATTTTAAATTTTTGTTAAGAATTTGCAGAATATCTCTTGCCCAAGTAATCAGAAATCTCTGGCACTTAAAATTTTAACTTGTTTACAAATTATACTTGTGGTTATTGTTAAGGTTCCCTTTTGATAGGTATTCATCCCAAGTTGTTAGGTGGCGACTCTAAAAGGAACATCTCTGAGATTAGTGCAAAAGAAATAAATGTCTTTCAGAATGAATACTAGGTCAAGGGTGAGAACTGATCCTGAAAGGGTATTACATGAGGGACTCCCATCATCCTCAAGGATAGCAGTGTCTTGGAGGAAAAAGATAAATCAAGTTAATATGGATGAAACCCCTTGAAAAGGTAAAGAGGTTAATATCAGGAGAGATATGAATACCAATTAGAATTCTCATGATGGAAATACTTCAGAATATGAGGAGGCTGCTAAAAGAGTACTAGAAACACCCACAGTCACTTATACTTCAAATGAGAGAGAGGAGATTACTACACCTAGTTCAGATTCAAAAGATTCCCCTTCTGATATGCTAGCAAATGAAGAGAAGTTCATTTTGAAATAGCTCGCCCTAGTTCAACAAATGAAAAAGGAAAGATAAATGAGAAAGAAAAGAAATGATCATAAGGATCTTGATAACAATAGAAAAAGATCTTCAAAATATCAAACTGTGAAAGATACAAAGAGGTCTCAGAAGGACCAAGAAATACCATTCACTCATAAAGCTTCTACTTTACAAATTAATAAGGGTAAACAAAAGATGGGTGAACATAGAGATCAAGAACCTAAACTTCAGAAGCCTTTGGTAGAACAAATGTCTAAGTTAGAAATTGATTTAGAAAAATTGAGAATTGAAAAAGAAACCATGG
>MU227340.1:6539515-6558290 GCA_018584345.1 Thuja plicata | reverse complement strand
AAATAGTTAGTCGCATGGTCGGGAATGTTATCTCTTAACCACCATTTAATCACGAGACCACGCGACTGAAGAAAGAGCCTAACTGTTTGACTGAGCTGATCCAGCGATCATGCGACATGAAGTAGGCGTAAGGTCAGAAGACATTTCTTTGACTTGCCAATTCTTCACGCGATCACCCGACTGAGGGCGGGCCCCATTCATTTCAAATCTTATAACATGGAATTCAAGCGACAACCTGACTAAAGAGAGATCGCCAAGTCTCGAGACATAGATGGAATATTCTATTTCTTCAAGAGACTACGCGACAAAGTGAAAAGCAAAGTCGGGAGATAAAAGGGAATATTCGCTGGGGGTCACGCAATCACCCGACTGGCCAAGAGGGTCCCACTTATTTCTGTGACTTAACATGGATCTGGCAATCATGCGACTGAAGAGAGGAGCTAATTCGGAAGACATAAGGGGAATATTCCAAAGGGTCACGAGACTAAGCGACACAAGGAAGACGCAGAGTCGGGAGAAGAAAAGGAATATTTGCCCAGGCTGAAGCGATCAAGCGACTTGGAAAATAGGCACATGCTCTAAGTGACTTAGAAAAAGTAACGATGAAACATAACGAGCCAAGGCTTAGGGTTTGTTACATCATTTTAAACATGAAAGACTCAGGGTTTAAGGGTTTAAGCAGAGCCAAGACCTAGGAACCATGACAGAGAAATGCCAGACAGGGCAGACTAGGCCAAATTGCACAGAATGGAAAATTTAGGTAACAATTACACTAAGCCTTTCTCTTTGTTTTCATTTGCATCATTCCATACAATTGCTGCCATATTGCTCTAAAGGATGAAAAAGGATTTGAACATCCCATAGCTTTTTATAGTAGATCCTTGTAGGCTGCAGAGCTTAATTATGAAATAATGGAAAAGAAGGCTTATGCATTGGTAAAAGCTGTAAAGTCTTTTAGGCCCTACTTAGTTTGTGCTAAGGTGTAGGCCTGTGTTCCTCATTTAGCAGTAAAAGATATCCTTACACAGTCAGAGGTAACTGGAAAGAGGTGCAAATGGATTACAAGAATTCAAGAATTCAACCTTGAAATCAATATCACCAAACTAATAAGAGGACAAGGCTTGGAAAACTTATGATAGAAGAGAACCTGGATTTAGTACAGCTAAACCAGACAAAAATACATGACCAAGCTATTACTAGTATAAAAAGGCAACCATATTATACTGATATTGTTTTCTTTCTCAAAAATGCTAGGTGCCCTGATCATTTGTCTAAAAATCAGAAGAGGAGTCTGAAATTGCAAACTCAAAGGTATATTCTGATCCAAGGAGATTTGTTTTGGAAAGATAAGAATGGTATACTATTTTTGTTCCTTGACAAATACCAAGCTGAGAAAGTTCTGACTGAGATGCAGGAAGGGGAATGTGGAGGTCACTTTTCAGCTAAGACCATCGCCCATAAGATTTTGAGATCAGGGTATTATTGGCCTACCATGTTCAAAGATACTTATACACATGTCAGGAAGTGTTAACCATGTCAGAGGTTTTCTAATAAATTGAAATTTGCAGGTACTCTGTTGTTGAATCTAGTGAGTAATGAGGATCCTTTTGCTATGTGGGGGATTGACTTTATTGGTGAATTTTAGGACAAGTCTAGTGCAGGGCATAACTGGATATTGGTGGCCATTGATTACTTTACTAAATGGATTGAGGCTATCCATACAAGGAGAGCAACAAGCAAGGTGGTTACTGAGTTTCTCATGGATAGCATTTTGACCAGGTTTGGTGTACCTAGTAAATTAGTAATGGATAATACTATGAGTTTCAAATTAGAAGAAATGACAAGTTTCTATAAAAAGTATGGGATTATAATATCATAATCATCCCCATATCACCCATAGGCTAATGGACAAGCTAAGTCTAGCAATAAAATCATATTGAAGATACTGAAGAGGACTCTGGAATAAAATAAGAAAACATGGCACACAAAATTGAAATTAGCTCTTTGGGATGATAGGATAACACTCAAGAAGACAACTGGTAAGTCTCCTTTTGAGTTGGTATATGGTTTACAAGCAAGGTTGCCAATTAACAATCTACTAACTGTTTACCAATTCATACAAGAAGAACATTAGATGTCTCTGACCAGATGCAAGATAGGATGATACAGTTGGTATAATTAGATGAAATAAGGAGAGATAGTCAAAGAAAGAACATAAGGTTACATAAAAAATGAAGTATCTGTTTGATAAAAGGGCTACTAACAGAAGGTTTCAGGCTGGTGATTTAGTTCTCCAATGGAATGCAATGGCAGAAGACAAAGGTAAGCACAAAAAATTTGAGTCTTTATGGCTAGGACCTTATATTATTTCAGAACATTTTGGCAAAGACTCATATTTGTTAAAAAATATGGAGGGAGAAAGTTTTGAGTTGCCTGTGCATAGGCAATTTTTGAAGCCTTTCTTTAAGTAAAAATCAAAGCCAGTGCACAATTAAATATGTATCATATGTAAATCTTTCCTTTCCCTATTTGTAAGTTATGTGAATATTTACCTTTCTATTTTTGGTGTTCTGCTCCATTTTTGTTGTGGTCTGCAACCAAATATTTTGTGGTTCTTTGCCATAAACTATGTTTAGCCAATCCTCATTAGAGCCACTGTTGGTTGTATTTCTGGTTTTGTCTAGTTTCCCTAAAATTTTATGGTCTTCTCTGTCTAGTTTCATGTTTAAAGAAGTCTCTCAATTCTTATACCTTTTCCCTGTCAAAGTTTTTGGGTTTTCAAGTCTAAATCTATGAGAGTGGCAAAAACCTTGAAACCCTAGGTCTTGTTTGGTGTTCTGAATTGAAAAGAAACCCTAAGGTGTTTTTTTCTTATGTTTTGATGTTACTTTTTGATTCACTTAAGTCATGTGTTACATTCTGATCGCCTAGTCACATAACTTGAATGGCATATTCCCTTTTTCTTCCAGACTTGACGATTAGCTTGTCTCACATAGTCTCATTCAAAATTAGAATATTCCTATGGAATTTTCAGACTTCGTGATTAGTTTGTATCATGCAGTCACAGGATCAGAGAACAAGTCAGTAGTATATGAAGGGACCCACAGATAGGTCGTGATGTCGTAGGAAATTATCAGCAGCTAAAGGTTTGTCACAAGACATCACGATCTCTTTATGTCATATAATCGCTAGATGGGTCTGAGCTTAAGTAAGTTGTGCAAAGCTTTAGTCACATGGTCTCTAGAAAGGATGCCAGTAAAGTGAAAGTTGTCGAGACTCTGCGAATAACCATATGAGGTTTGAGGTAAAAGCACAGTTGGGATGTCGCCAGATTCAGGAGATGACTCAGCTTTCCATTATGAAATGTAGAAATAAATGATCAATGAGACATGTGTTAGAAGCTAAGTGGATTTTAAAGACTTATTGCATGGTCGCCAAATGGTAAGAATTTATTCAGCGACTAGGAGACTAAATTAAGGGCTTCTATTTGTCGCAAAGTCTTTGAGGATTTTAAGGGTATAATGGATTACTTGGTGTTTTGGCGGGAGCCATCAGATGAAGTGATTAAAAAATCCTACGGTGGTCACAAATTCTAAGAATAAGAGAGTCCAAAAGGAAAAGTACTTGCGACTTAGAGCTAAGGATATGTCGCGAAGTCATCTGATGAAGTAAAGGGCAAAGAACCTATCGCGTTGTCTCAAATGGTTTTGACACTTAACATTTGTATTTTGTGATCAGGCGACTAAGGGTATTTGTGGGGTCTTCTGAAGGAAAGAAAACATTTAGCGACTGGGAGATAACTATGAAAGCTAAAAGTGACGATTAGTCGCATAGTCTCCGAAAAGGATGTGAGTTAGTGCTAACCATTTGTGACTTTGATTTCTTCATTGTCGTGTATCGCCAGATGATAACTTTGGTTAACAAAGGTAAGGAAAGTTGTATAGTCACTGTGTCTCTAGAAAAATCATAGGTTAAAGAATGGGGTCAATGATAGAGAAATTATATATAGTCGCATGGTCGCCTGATACTAATTATTAGGAAAAGGCGGTAGAATCTGATATGACAATGTGAATTGTTTGCTATCCAATAACAAGCTTAGATTTTGATTACTATGCAAAAAGGGGTAGCTGAGATGTATAAAAGTGAGCCAATCACATGAAGACATGTCATCTCATTTGAATTCTATAAGGTTTTTCTGAGGATTCAGTTTTATGAATTTGATTTCCTGTCACACTCATGGAACTACGGTTAGGTTTTCAATCAATTTCGCAGTGTGTTGAATTAAAGACAGAATTGATGTTTTCCAAATTATGAGCCATGTACTTGGAATAGTTACTATAAGGGGCTGATTGTGTATTCATTTTCATTCATCTTGCTTTCAGAATTTCAAAATGAGAAGAGCTAAGTATTATGAAGGAGAGAAAAATGAGAGAATTGTAGAGTTTTCTGTTGCTTAAAAGTCATTATTTCTTGAGAATTGTGCATAGGGGAGTAAGTGAATCTCGAAGATAGATTTGTTTTAGTATCGGTAAAGAAGAAGAGATTCAAGCATGGTAAACATGAGTAGAGCAGTTAGTATAGCTTCAACCAGTGGTGGAAGTGAAAAGGTAGAAGGGGAGGCAAAGGGAAAACCAAATTATTCTAATGAATTCCTCAGATTGCTTCCTGGTTCAACTTAGAACAAAAGAGAAAATGTCAATGTGCTCATGGATGATTATCATGATATACGAGATGTTGACACTCCGGGAACAACAGGTTTTTCACTTTTTACTTACTTCTACAAGAATTTTGATAAAGCTATCCCAATGTCAAACCCTTGGACTTGTGGTT
This sequence comes from Thuja plicata, assembly GCA_018584345.1. Classification (NCBI taxonomy): domain Eukaryota; kingdom Viridiplantae; phylum Streptophyta; class Pinopsida; order Cupressales; family Cupressaceae; genus Thuja; species Thuja plicata. Next base: position 6,553,460 of record MU227340.1, on the reverse strand, counting down.
TAGCTAGATTAATTGTTCCTAGATCTTGCCAGCCATTAGTATGTTTTGTCCAAAACAATTAAAAGGAATGATGGCACTGCCCTGCTGATCCTTAAAAAAAATTCATTCATGCAAGCTTTTGGCTTATATACCACTATGTCTACAAAAATTGACATGACAAAGCAGGAACAGAGATATAATTTAAAGCCTAGTATTGCTAGAGGACAGTAGAAGAAACATATGTTGAAGGAGGTGAGAAATTATTCAGATGCATGAGGGTTTCATTGCAACTCAAAAGAAGTTGAAGGACCCTAAGGAAAAGGAGCCCAAGTTTTTTCTTTATTCCATTCTTATGCATCTTCTGTTATATTTCAATTTTGTGATCATGGATGTGGATAATTTGGCCCCTCAGAGGTTTTACCAGGAAGGACCTAATCCTATCCAATTTTCGGTGAGGGTTTGGAATTACACATCTAAGGACTGTGATTATTATGCTTTCCAGAATTGGATTGTATATCCAATAATACAAAGTCTGGGCATCAGCAGGACAAGGATCCCACTTAAGATTATGCAACTACTAAGGCCATGTGACTACACTGATAAGTGGGAGGGAAAACATAATTGGGGTGATTTCATCTTGGAAGAAAATTATACTATCATCAGGGTATATGGGTGTATTCACCCACCTCATCTCTTACCTTACTATGTACCAGCAAGAGTGGTTGCAATGGAGTTTATATGGAAGCTATTGTAAACAGACAATGAGCACTTTCAACCATACAAGAAGGGGACTTTGACCCCTAGAGAGTTCATAATTTTTAGTTTTACAATTGGTAAAGGTGCTATTGATGCAGTGGGCCAGTGGTTGGAAGGGTGCAGAACTACGGTAGCTCCTTATAGATATATTGACCTAGAAGGCTTCATGGCAGGGGTGAGAAAATTGTATACTCCTACAATCCCCAATACCAATGTCCACTATGAATGCATAGAGGAAGATGCAACAAGGAACATTTTGGATGAAGATGACATTCAGAAAAGAAGAATAAGGATTCAGGAGCTGCTAAATCTTGAAAGAAAAATCAAGAGAAATGGGATGGCTTTTGGGGGTTTTTACCCTGATCTCCCATATTTTGACAAGATTAAAGCCATGATAGACAATTATTATGTGCTTACTGAACAACTTGAGACTGTTCTTGACAAAAAGGGTGCCCAAGGGTCGGATCACTCAGAGTCCGAATATGATAGTAGTAGTGACAGTGATTATGCACATCCTACTAGATATGTTCCACCACAACAAAATATTGCTGAGGTGCCACACTTGCAAGGAATAGAGGGCGACATTGTTGATTTGACAGTGGTGACACAACCTGATGACATAGAAGAGCCTACTGCTAAGAGGCAGAAAGTAGAAATAGGCCAGCCTTCAATTGAGGGACACGATAAGAAAAAGGATAAGGCTAGAGCCCTAGTGCCTGGGAATAGGTTATATGATCATAACCTAAGGAAATTGATTAGGGAAGGCAAGAAGCAACAGCCTGATTTGGAGGAGAAGGTTGAATTGCCTCTTAAGGCCTGTGTTGATGAAAGATTGATCCATCAACAACAATTTTTGAATGATGACAACTTTGTCAAAACTGAGGAGTTTAAAGACTTCCTAAGGTGGTACAAGAAGGAGCAGGATAAGATCTCAATTGACAATTGATGGTAAGGAGACAATAACAAATAAGGCTTTAGTGGCTCTACAGTCTTATGATCCTGAAAATGAGGATATTTCACCTGAGGAGGCCAGGAAATTGGTGTTAGGCAGTGGTATATTATTGGTTAAGGGATGGGATTTGGCATCTGCTTTCACAATTAACCAGATAAGAAAACAACCAGATCTCAAAATGGCCAGTGAACTTCAGATGGGAGATGTAATCAAAGGATTTGGGTATAGCCTAAAGTCTCAAGATTTTGCAATGTGGAGCTTATGCCCAAGGGATCAAAAGCCCCAAGTGGTGAACATCCAGGAGAATATGGTTGGTAGTCAGATGGTATGGACAATGCAGAATATAGGGGATTTGGAAATATCCCAAATCATGACACACTAGGCTCACTTAAATGAGGACAAAACTAAATAGTTGTGTGATAAGTGTAGCACATTGTTAGAAGAGACAAGTGCATTGGCTAAAGATCGAGAGATGTGCCATATACAAATGCACCAGCAACATCTGGTGATAAAAAGATTGATGAAAGAATTGGAATAGAAGCCTGAGGTGATGTATGTGCCTATACAACCACAACCTCTGCAAATTGAAGATAAGGAGAAATCAAAAGAGGTGGTTGAGGAAAAGGTTGAGGGAGAAAAATGAAATGAAATTGCTTTGAGAGCATTAAGAGGTGTTTTACAACATAGAATTGAAATCCTAAAGGATAAGACTGATGTTGTACTTAATGCCTATAATAAGTTACCAGCTTTACATATAGAGGTGATGGGGCATCTGGCTATTTTGAACCCCTATTTTACTAAATGGTCTACCAGGGTACAATTGTTTGAAAAGATAGCATCTTTACAAACCCTAAGATCAGATTCTCTGGAGACAGTGATAGAAGTTGAAGATGAGATCAAAAGGGTCAATATTTCTCTCTCATTCTTTAAAGGCAAATTGACTCAAATAGAGGTTAAATTAAGCCTCTTTTCTGATGACTTTAATAGATTTATTCCTTCATTAAGGGGAAATGATGATCAGGTAAAGGCCTTAGATGCTTGGAGGGATGAATTTTACAACAAAATGCCAAGTGATGAGGCATTTATTTTGGGAATAGATGTGGATATAGAAGGATTCAATAAGATATTGGATGAAGCTTTCAAGGCAGAAACTGACATTAACAAGTTTCTAGTAGATGTTAAGAATATCACTAATGCTAGATGGGATAGGCAAAAGGTACAAATACAAAGTACTCAAGACTTCAAATGGCCGTCAGATGATGAAGTTAAAGCATGGGAATTGATGACCACACATAAGAGAAAGAAGCTAGCAGTTGAAGAAGAAATCTTGGACGATGACTAAGGATGAATACTTGGCGCCTCACTATTGAAGATAAAGAAGTTAGTTATTACAAAAGGAAAGTGTAGGTGAATGTGTAAGCACAGTCATCTAGACTCGACATAAATACTACCAGATACCATGTATACAAATCTGAATGAATTTTCCAGATCGGCAGAAGAACAAAGAATATCTATTTTCATCTTTTGACTTGGTCATTCCACCGCTTCTTCTTCTCTCTCTCTCTCTTTTGTCTCTTCTGTAGTTTTAGGGTTAGGTTTTATGATTCCATCTGAAGCTTGTACCATCCTTTTGAAAAGGATTCCAAGATGGTTGAAGACCTATAAATAGAAAAAGCTTGTAATTGTAAAAGAGGATGAAATATATTGTAAAATTAGTCTTTCTAAATTTGTGTCTATATTTTCAAGCTTCAAGGATTTTTCATGTATGAAAGAAGGATTACATCAGTAAAATACGGTGCAATTTTACTCTTCTCTATTGTTGTCTCTTTATTTCCTATGTATGCTTTTTTTATGCTTAAGGTTGTAAGGAAGTCTGAAGCATTTTGGTTACAAGGTAACTATTTGATTACTTACAAGTTTCTTTCATGTAAAGAACTAAGTTTTGTGAGTGATTTTAGGAAGCATATCAGTATTTAAAGATTTGATACAATATTTTAGAGGTAACCAGATAATTTGTAAGGAAACTTATCTAAATTGCATGTAGGTTGTAAGGCAACTTACAGTATTCTATTTTTGTGAGACTTTAAGCTTTTTGACTCTGTAACCCAAAGGATAGGCACTGATCTAGGTCTTCGTCTGATAATTTATCAACATCCAAGTTTTCAAAACTATTAAAAAATTATTTCAATTAAAACACGTATGTTACTAAAACAAACAAACTGAACTCAGTAAGGACTCATGTCAGTAGGATAGTGTCCATTTTAGTGATTCCTTTCAGAGTGAATCATTAGGTTATCCCTCCTAAAAACAAAAGGAAGAAGGATGCAAATCCTTGTCTCATTGGTTCATGTTATCAAAATCATAGCCTGTCTTATAATACTCTGTTTCAAATTAATCATTGCAATCTCTAAAGTATTCTATAAGTTGTTACGGTGAGGTTTTAGGTACATAATTAGTGAATGAAATAATCCACCAAATACATAGGCTGAAGTATCAGTAATCTTTAAAAGGTAATACCTGCCTGAGTCTGTGGAGCTCAAAAACAAAGAAGGATATTATACAATCCTTAGCAATTAGCCTTTCTCTTTCCTAAAAGAGGTTACATTCAAGTATATAAGGTATACTGTCATCATTAGGTAAGTGTTGCAAGAAAAAGAGCTAACATACTCTACAATAACAAAGTTTTTTAATTTCATGGCCAAGTATCAACAGTGCTTTTGTTACCATTAAACAATACGATTAGATAACATCTTTCTTTTGGATCATTCTTCCATTCTTCCATGATCATTCTTTCTTCTCTTGGAGCATTAGATCAAACCATCAAATCAAATCAAATCTTTAGGTTGAAAGACCTTAATCAAAGTATCACAAACCTTCATCCTTAAACAAACACAACATTGCTTGTAGACCATCAGTCCATCTCAAGTGATTTAAATCCTTAGTGATGTCCCATTTTGCTTGATATCACAAGTCCATCTTCAAGTAGAATAGGTATTACTTTAAATCCTTTTGTGTTTGTATCATCATAGGGTTTTAACATTCTTAGGTTTTGTTCCAAAAACCTTTAAATCAATTATCAATCAATACAATCAATCAAATCAATCAATCCTTAATCAATTAATCAATCAATCAATCAAATTCAATAAAATTCACAATCAAAGATCTTTGCTTCATTTCATTTCTTACATCTCCTTGTCTTCCATTCTTCTAAATCTACCATTGTATGGTTGTCACTCGATCCCAAGCTAGAAACATGAGGCAAACAACATTCAACACGGTTACCCATGAGGAGAATCCATTTGCCACTCAATAATTTCAAGGAACTAGGGTACGAGCTGAGGAAGTGCCCGAAGAAACTGAATTGGTGGACCAAGAAGAAAGACCCACCCAAGTGAATGACTTCCTTAGAAACCCATACAACTTGGAAATGGTTGAGAAGGCCATTATGCATAACAGTGATGAAATATTCTTGAATCTCATTCATAATGGTGTTACAGTTCCTGTTGACTTCGATGAAACACTTCTTACCCGAAATGTCACCAAAGCCACTGTTGTTGCTACCATAGCCATGGCTTCTACTTCAAATGCTACATCATAACGTGACACTGGTAAGGGACCTGTTAGCGAACCTCCCACATCAGTACCTATATCAGTACCTATGTCAACAACTACATCAATAGCCCAATTGACACCTGAACAAATTCAACAGATCATAAGCGCTTTTCCAAACAATACTACACATAATAGCACTCAAGCGACGACGACTCAAGGAGAAAGTGCTAATGTCAATAATATAGGGCAGGTTTCCATGCCCTTTTCTTCATCTTTATTTCAAACATTAGGAGAAAAAACATCTGCAACCAATGCATTATGAACCTATCAATATATACCTCCTCCTACCATTGGCATGACCTCCACGGGCTTTTCAACCACACAATTTGGAGGAGGCGGAGGTTATGTACCCCCGTTTTTCACAAAGAATACTCCAAACTTCACCCAACAATTCAATGAGCTGAAGAACATTGTACAAGGCTTACAAAGTGGGGGCAAGAAGGATTTTTCTTTTGAAGAGATTGTCCCTATCTGTTTGACAAGTCTATCATGATGCAACCATTCCCACCAAACTTTGAGATGCCCAAGTTTGAGAAATACAAAGGTGAAACATGTCCTCTACAACATCTCAAAAAATTTTACATTGCGTGTCAAGAGGTCGCCTATAATGAGAATTACTTAAAAAGACTTTCCACTAGGAGTCTTGGAGGTGCAACTTTGGAATGGTTCATGGCCCTTCCTTATGGGTCAATCTCTACCTTCTCTAATCTTGCAGAGAATTTTTTGGACAATACTCGTATAACATTGATCATCAAGAAACACTCAATGATTTATGCAATACCAAACAAAAGAACAGAGAAACCTTTGCTAGTTTCTTACAATGATGGAGACACATTTCCAATCGCATGCCATGTAAAATACCTGATAGTCACTTAATCGACATCTTCACAAAGAATTTAATCTCTTAGATGTCCTTCCAAATGAAAATGGCTTCACCTGACACCTTTGAATCCCTTGTCAAAAAGGGAAAAGACATTGAAGATGGCCTTTTGCAAAGAGGTAGCATCAAACATTATACTCCTTCCAATAATGATAAACCAAAATTTTGGAGTAAAAAAAAAGGAGTTGTCAATGATGGAGTGACTGATGCCAAGCATGTTAAAAATGTTCAAGCATCCAACAATAACAATAAAAACAATCGCAATAACAATCAGAATCAAAATTAGTATCGCAACAACAACCAAAATCAGAATCAACATCCGAACAATCAGAACAATTAGAATCAGAACAACAATCAAAATCAGAATAATCAGAACAATAATCAACAACTATGCAATCAATCATTCTTGTTCCCTCGCAACACATACAACAACAACAACAATAATAATAATAATGACAATCGACAACGACGGCAATTCACAGCTTTAGCAGAACCTCTAGATGTGATCTTCAAACAACTTGCAGATCAAGGAATGATAGTTTACCCAAATACTTGACCTTTTGATGAGAATCAACCTAAACATGTTTGGTATAGAGATAATGAGTATTGTGATTATCATTGCATCAAGGGGCATGATACCAAGTAATGCATGAAGCTTAGACACTTTGTGCAAGATCTCATTGAGGATGAGAAAATTGAAGTTGAAGGTCAGAATGCATCCTCATATAATGTGAAACTCAAAGTCTACAATCAACCCTTCCCACCTCATAATCAAAACAATGCATCAAATGCAATCCCATGTGACTATTCTACCAATACTATTACAGGCCATGATCGAACATGTGGGAGTTTAAGTGAAAATGATATATTTGGGTTTGAATCTCTTTGTGGCTAGATTGAAGAATCTAACACGCATGTTAATACCATAATCCTCAAAGCTGCTGATTGTAATGCTACTACACATAGACCCAGAGTCACTATTCAAGCTACTAATAAACCTACTACATCTGCAAATCCACCAGCTACACCATCTACTGCTACTCGACCTGCTTCGCACTTTGACTTATTGGCCCAGTTACAAAAGACACCTGCATAGATATCCATTCTAGAGCTCTTGACAACTTCACCAATTCACAAAGAAATCCTTGATAAAGCTCTAAATGAATCTCGTGTCCCTGAGAACATCAACGCTGCACAATTCAAAGCTATGCTAGGGAACTTAGCCACACAAGAAAATCTAGTCTTCACTGATAAGGACTTTGGTGGTCCCGATCCTCATCATAATAAGTCCCTCCATATAGAAGGAAAAATATTCTCCACTAGAGTAAAACGAGTCCTCATAGATGGTGGATCTAGTTTAAATTTGTGCACATTAAAAATGATTCGTAATATCAGTCTTTCTGAGGATCTCATTGATGCAGACAAATGAATCACAATAAAAGCCTATGATGATCGAGAATGAGAAAGCACGGGTTTGATCACACTACCCTTACAAGTGGGCCCGACCCTGATTAAATTTTTTTGCCATGTACTGGATCTAGATCTACCTTATAACATCTTGCTAAGACATCCATGGATACACGCTATCAAAGGTGTACCCTCTACTTATCATCAATGTCTAAAGTTCCCACATCATGGTAGAGAAATCATAATTCTTGGAGATCCTGATCCTTTTCAATACTGTAAGAGATTGGAGGGTAAACAAGCTAATTACTGTCTGTTGAATGAGTTTGGCCGATATTTCAATCAATAAACCCCTATTCTAGAAAAGACATTAGAAACACCAGCTGAGCAATCCAAAGGAAAGGAAAAATTTACTGAAGACAAATCTACTGAAGACAAACCCTCCTCATCTGAAGAAAATGCCACATTTATAGATCAAGGCATGGGAGAGTATAAATTTGAAAGTGCTTTATGTATTGGGAAACTCCCTTTGTCTCCAAAGTCTTATTGAATACCATCACCATTACCCCTCTCCAAAGATAAAGCACTTATGTGCTGCAAGTCAACTATTTTTGAACATTGGGGGTCCCTATAAAATGAACACATGGAATATAGTGTCCTTGATTGGCTCTATAATGATGAAGAAGAATGACCTATAATTTTCCCCAAAGGAAAGTATCCTAAAGTTACTCCCATTTTTGAAAGCATGGGATATCATGGTACTGGCCTTGGAGCTAATGAAACCGGTAAGAAGAAGATCATAACAACTAATGGCTATCCTAGAGGACAGAGATTGGGTTCCGTAGAGACTAAGACTAACTTCGCTAAGGATTATTGTCTAGTTGCCTCAGATTCAGACACTAAGGAAGAGTTCTTCAAAATTCCTTTCTAATATATTGAAGATGACCTAAACAAAAATCACCATGTCTTCACTATCACTCAAGCCAACCTTTCGTCCCCTCGTCTACCCCTCACAAACCCTAAATTAATTGACTGGGATCAGCAAGACTCACCACCAGCTTTGGACATATGTGATTCAGATGAAGTAGTTTTAGCCCTCTTTGGACTTAAGAATCTCTGAGAGTATGAATATCAGATACACTACAGTGAACAAGCCTACTTCGGTAGCCAAGTCAACTCTCTCTATTGCCAAAGTGAAAAACAAAATAAAAATATAAAAAATGAAAATACATCCTCTGGTGAAAACATCTCGCATGCACCTTTGGATGAAGAAAAAGACAAAATAAAGGATGCTTCCTCTAGTGAAAACCTTTCTGACGCGCTAGAGGAGGGAGAGGCTAACTTTCTGTTTATATCGCCAGAACTAGAAGTGTCCTTTATGATCATTGAAGATACTATTCCAATCAACCTAGGCATAGAAGAAGATCCACACATCACCTACATTGCAGTTTCTCTCAGCAATTAAGAAAAGAAAGACATGATAGCATTCTTACATAAACACAAAATCAACTTTTCTTGGACCTACAAAGACATGCCCGAGCTTGATACAGATCTTGTCATGCATCATCTTGTTGTAGATCCAAGTGTAAAACATGTTAAGCAGAAACTTCGCAAGATACATCCTCAAGTCACATTAGTAGTCAAAGTAGAGCTTTAGAAGATGCTGGACGCTGAAGTAATCAGACCAATTGATTATCCTGAATGGGTTTCTAATATTTTACTAGTAGGTAAGCCTACTGGGGGCATTCGCATATGCACTAATTTCAGAGAATTAAACCTTGCATGTCCCAAAGATGATTTTCCACTCCCAAATATTGACATTATAGTGGATTTGACAGCAGGACATGAAATGTTGTCACTTATGGATGGCTTCTCAGGTTATAATCAGATCAAGATAGCACCAGAAGACTAGCACAAAACTGCATTCACAATGCCTTGGGGTACCTTCTGTTATCAGGTGATGCCTTTTGTTCTTAAAAATGTCAGAGACACTTATCAACGAGCAATGACTACCATCTTTCATGACCTTTTGCGATTGGAGAAGTATAAACTTAAAAATGTCGGAGCATCTACAAAACAAGGGAATCACATATTCCTATCCTTACTACCATCTTTGAGCAATTGGAAAAGTATAAACTTAGGTTGAATCCTAAGAAGTGTGTTTTTGGAGTACAGTCTGGTAAGCTGCTGGGATACATTGTATCACGGTGCAGAATAGAATTTGATCCAAAGAAAGTGAAAGAAATCCTAGAGATGCCACCACCCAAGACATTGAAGTAATATGTAGTTTACAAGGAAAATTTCAATCAATCAAAGATTCATGTCACAACTGGCTGACAAGGTGCATCCATTCTCCCATCTCCTGCGCAAGAATATCAAGTTCCAGTGGGATTGCTTGTGTCAAAATGCATTTGAGAAACTAAAAGGCTATCTGGCTAATCCACCCATGTTGGTACCACCTGCTGCCAGTCATCCTCTGATTTTGTACATATCTGCTACAAAGGTCATGTTGGGAGCCCTCCTAGCACAATTGGATGATACCGGAAAAGAGAGAGCAATTTACTATCTCAACAGAACTCTTATTGGCTATGAGTTGAATTATTCCCTAATTGAGAAGGCATGTTTGGCCATTGTTTTCTGTACGCAGAAGCTATGACATTACATGCTTAATCATAAAATTCATCTTGTTGCTAAAATTGATCCAATCAAATATCTCCTGGCACGCGCTACTCTTACTAGTCGTACAGCAAAATGGGTCATGATCCTTAGTGAGTTTGACATTATTTATGTGGATCAAAAAGCTATCAAAGGATAAGTAATTGCATATCAGTTAGCTGAAGCACCTGTTGATGGTAAACATCCTCTGATCATAGATTTTCCAGATGAATCAGTCCTTAATCTTGCCCCAATTTCAGCATGGAAGCTTTATTTTGATGGATCCTTCACTCAAAAAGGATCGGGGGTAGGAATCTTGTTTGTTACACCAAAATGAGATCTCATCCCTAAATCTTTCAAATTACAGTTTCCTTGTACCAACAACATTACAGAGTATGAAGCCCTTGTACTTGGACTTCAACAGGCCATACAATGGAAGATTCTCACTTTATTGGTGCTTGGTGATTCACAATTGGTTATCAAACAAGTTATGGATGAATATCAAATGAAGGATGACAAGTTGCTTCCCTATCGCCGAACAATTGAAGAGCTTAAGACACATTTCACTAAGCTAATCTTCCAACAGATCCCTTGCATGAACAACAAAGCAGCAGATGCCATGGAAATAATTGGATCCTTGATCACTATGCCTGAACACAGTACACAGTGTGAGTTTCTTGTTTAGAGTCTTACGGTCCCTACCTATGACAAAATGAATTCTGAAATGGTGTGTGAAATTTCTGATCTCAATTCCCCATGGTACCAAGAAGTGTATTCCTACTTACGTGAAGGACATACCCCACTTACTTTAAACTCCAATCAACGTAAAACATTCATTCACCGCACTTACCGGTACACAATCCTTGCTGATACTCTCTTCCAAAAGCATTTTGATGCAACTCTTTTAAGGTGTATGAATTTTGATGAAGCACAAACATCCCTGGAGGAGTTACATCAAGGAATCTGCAGGGCCCACTCTAGTGGACTTAATTTGGCCAAAAATTTGTTACGCACTGGATATTACTGGCCTACTATGGAGCAAGATGCCTACAAATATGTGAAGAAGTGCATACCTTGTCAGCAGCATGATGATTTGATACATGCTCCCTCCCAATCCCTCCGGCCCACCATCACCCCTTGGCCTTTTTCATCCTAGGGTCTCGACCTCATTGGCCAAATTTTCCCTAATTCATCCAATAGCCATAAATACATCCTGGCTACTACGGAGTACTTTACCAAGTGGGTTGAAGTTGTTCCTCTCACCTATACTATTGGAAAATAGATTTCAAAGTTTATTTTGAGCTATCTTATCTGTCACTATGGCATTCCTCAAGACATTGTTACTGATAATGGAGGACCTTTCAAGAACAAGGATGTCATAGAGCTATGTAGGAAATTCAGCATTACCCACCATACCTCTTCCAAGTACTTTCCGCAAAGCAATGGTCAAGCTGAGGCTACAAATAAAACCATCCTCAGAATCCTTAAGAAAATAGTCGATGAAGCTGGCTGTGATTGGCACCTTTGCCTCAACCCTTCCCTTTGGGCTTACCGCACCTCCATTCGAACCCCCATGGGATCCACTCCCTTTTCCCTTGTTTATGGTACTACGGCTATTCTACCCATTGAAATTGAGCTCCCTTCCATCAAAATCTCTCTCAAGAATCTGTTGTCTGAAGAAGAATATAGAGTTGCCTGCTTGCAAGAGCTGGAAGTCCTCGATAAGAGATGCCTCAATGCCCTAGACCACCTCCACGTGTGTCAAAATTGCCTTCGCCTTCAGTTCAACAAAAGGATCAAGCCTTGTCAGTTTTAGGTTGGTGATCTTGTCATGCAGCATAATATGAAGAACCTCCAGAACTGTGAGAAGAAAGGGAAGTTTGAACCTAATTGGTTGGATCCCTTCATTGTTACAACAAAGTATGGTTCAGGTGCCTATCAAATTGCATCACCAGAGGGAGATCCACTCCCTGATCCTATAAATATTGTACATCTCAAGCGCTTTTATGCTTGATCAGTTCGTAGTCTGTTGTACAATAGAAATTTTCAAAAATCCAAAACATCAGAAAAGCAGAAAATCCAAAAACATTCAAAAAGAAAGCAAAAAGAAAAAAAAATCAAAAAATAAAAAAAACATAAAAATTACAAAAGCTTGAAAAGAATATAAAACAAAAAGAAAAAGAGAAAGTGAAATAAATTCGTCTATCTATGAAAACCACTTCAGTGGTGCAATGGATAAGTACCCTGGTGAAAACCTGTTTCAAGTGCCATGTGTAATTAGATCCACCATCAGCTTCCACCATTTGTCTATATAGTTTGCATCGCCTTTCATAATAAGCGTCACTACCCATATTTGTACAGGTAGTTCTTTAACTATCTTTTTTCTTTCACAATAACGATTCTCGCACGACTGAGCTTACCAAATCAAACACTGACCTTTTTCTAGACACAGTGATCGTAAACATTTTACATCAAATCAATAGACAGATTGACTTTCTTGTGCTCATTCTATTCACAAGCAATTGCCAGTGAATTCCCAATTTTTTTTTTTATCAATCAATCTTTTGCCCATTAGGATGCATCCTTCTGGTGTCGGCTATTCTATCAAACATCACATCAAAATTGTTCATGGAAAGAACTTTTGGACTGAATGATCACTTGGTCAGGATGCCTTTTTGTTGATTTTATCTCATGTTTCATTATGTCCTTACCACGACAGCCTCGATCTTTTATATCATGGTTCGTTATGGTGAGTATATGGTGAAATACGTGTCATTTATGGTATGATCTGCTTGTCATAGTTTGTTAGTGCATTTATGTTTTGATATTCAGTTATGACTATGTATGCCTCACTGGGGGCAGGATTCATGCATCTCAAATCCCTCAAAAGATCTAGATGTACTGCGTCTCCTCATGAGTAACATTTCATAATACCCATCATACCTGATATCTTTCATTCTTGTTCCTAACAACCTATTTGTCTGAGAGTCTAGTCCACGCAAAAGAACCATGTCACTTGTGTTTTCTTGCACATGGTGCATAACTCCTTTTGCAATATCAAACTAGGGTGTGCTCTCCAACATTAACACAGTATCAATCCCACTATCATCATGTAGTTAGTCTTTGCATTGTAGTTAGGTCATATTGCATTATGATTTTTCTCTTGGCAAAGGTTTCTATTTATTCGCCTATCTAGCCACCTAAGTGATTTTATTAGACCTATTTTTATACACACAAAAACAGTGTCCTCATTTGTCTCATATTGCATCCATTCACTATCTGTTACATTGTTCATTTAGTTCATTAATCATTATTCATTATCAGTTGCAGTGTTAATTTTAGTGCATTAATCATTCTTCTTTAAATCATTTGCATTGATCATTTAGTTCATTATTCATTATTCATTAACATTGTTCATTCATCCTTACTCATTTATAGTTGCATTATTACTCCATTAGCATTACACATTTCATTCATTTAGTTACATTGTTAGTTCATTTTAAATCATCATTTAGTACCATTTGCATATAATTATATTTCATTCACTTAGTTGCATTAATAAAATCCGTAACATTTTTTAGGGTTCATTCATTCTAGATTCATTTCACAAATCATATATACATTTACATTTATGCATCATCACATTACATCTATACATGACACAATATATATATATATATATATATATATATATATATATATATATA
>MU227340.1:6526994-6539465 GCA_018584345.1 Thuja plicata | reverse complement strand
ACACAATATATATATATATATATATATATATATATATATATATATATATCATCCTTGCATCACAAATACATCAGCATCATCATACATATATTCATCTCATCCTGCATGTTAGTCATAAAAATCATATACTGTAATATAACATCATAGTGCATACATACATTCTGCATAAACATCACATCATATAACATATAACATCACAAATGTCCATAAATCAAAGTCCCATAGTCCCAAAATAGTCCATGTATATATATAAAAAGTGTCAGTATCATACATCATGTGTCAAAAATGTGTATCCAAAAAGTCTGAGAAACATCATGGTGGTGGCCACGATGGTCCTGCACCACTACTAGGACATGGCAGTGACCCCACTAATCCCTGTGATCCTCGGCCGGTACTCTCTGTCTGCACCCTCTCAGAGTATGCAGGTTGTCGTGCCTCCTCTGACACTGTGCCACGGTAAAGTCCCATGTAGTATGTGGCCTCTCAGCCTCTCCATCCTGCCTCTCTTTGTGTCGCCATGGCATCATCCATCATCTGACCCAAACTTGTCGTACAGCCTGCTAGACACGCTATATCGCGGTTTGCCCTGTAGTACTCTGCACGTCTCCGTGCTAAATCCCACTCTGCTATAAGAGCCGCTATCTGTGCTAACATCGCAGCTAGCTCCTGATCGCTGCCAGCTCCTCATCATGGTCTCCATGCTCCCCACCTCTCGGGTCACCAATGGATGTGGAAACCCATCTGGTACCGCCACCTAAACCTATCCCATCTGCCTCCATACCCTAGATGACATGTACTTGGATATCATATATGCTTTCCTACCAAATAGCCAACAGTCCGTCTGCACAAATCTCATATAATATGAGTCATAGAACCCATCCTGAGCGTATCTGTCCTACTGTGGGATCTCATGCGCAGACTGCGATATAGCACGTCTAGCAGGCAGTACGACAGGTTTGGGTTAGATGATGGCCGATGCCATGGCGACACAAGGAGAGGCAGGATAGAGAGGTTGAGAGGCCACATACTACATGGGACTTTACCATGGTGCAGTGCTAGAGGAGGCATGACAACCTATATACTCTAAGAGGGCGCAGACAGAGAGCACCGGTCGAGGATCACAGGGATCAGTGGGGTTACCGCCACATCCCAATAGTGGTGTACGATCATCATGGCCACCACCATGATGTTTCTCATACTTTTTGGATGATTACCTCATACCCTACATAGGGTGCCCATAGTATATCCCCCATCTTGTGTAGTCTCCTCCGCTAGTATCCAACTAAATCTGTGGCCTCATAACTGATCGATGGCCTATATCTACATACATAAGGCTCGTACACTGCCCTGGTCTCCTGTTGTCTAATCGGTCATGTGAGTGCAATATGCTCCCATGCCCATACCAGCAGGAGCGTACATCTAGGACCTAGTGCCCTACCCTTGCAGTAGGCGCACATATGTAGATCATAATACAACTGGCCAAGGATAACATATCCCCAGCAGTACTGGTCCCCATCCTCCACCATGCTGCTTAGTACTCGCGCCCAACCTATGGGGAACCCCTTGCCTATATGATCAGGCATGAGTCGTCCCCTATCATCCCAGCTAGATATAAATCCAACCACTGTGGTCGTGGCTCCATATTCATAGCCCCTATCCAAGACATCCACTACCGTGTAATCGGGAGATCCATAAATCTCTGACCTAGTGCCATCTCCATATATGGCTCCAATCCCTCCACGGAGTACTCAGGTATAAGCCCCCGAATGGGCACTCTGTAGATCCTCCATATGTCATGGAGGGTGATAGTCACTTCCCCTATAGGGAAGTGGAAGCTAGAGGTAGTGTTATGCCATCTCTCTATCAATGCAGACATGAGCGCCTTATGCACTCACAGATGCAGCCAATGTTGCACGTGCTTTAAACTACATAGTGTCACATGTCCCCACCCAACCACTGTTAATTGCTGCTCTAGCTCCATGGTCACTGGATAACACTCCCTCGCCTAGAACATGATGGTCTCCTCATGTAGTCAGCAAGCAAATATCAGCGATCATATAGCATTCTGGGGCATCAAAAATTGCCCTAGGCCCATCTGGGGCATCAAAAAATGCTCTCAGACCCTTGTCTTTACTCTTCTTCCTCTCTTTTCTTTCATTTTTGGGTCAATCTGTGTAGATGGTGGCTAACCCTCGCAGAAAGCTGATCTTCGTAGTCGCCAATCTGCGGAGCTGGTGAATCTTCACAGATGTCAGTGTGCGAAGATGGCAGTTTAGGCCACCGCTCATTTGTCGCGCAGATGGCGGTGGTCACACACTGTCGTCTCCACTGCGCTCCTTCCCCTCCCCCTGCCCTCGCAGATGGAGATCGGTCGATCTCCGTCTGCGTAGACGCTGGTCACCGATCGACCGTCTACGAGGACGGCGGTCTGTCGACTGCCGTATGCATAGACGAAAATCAGGAGACCACTGTCTGGTCTGCGTGCTAGTTTGGGAGCATTTATTATCCTATAAATGACCTACAATAGTAATAAATGCATCAAATACTAGGTGATGCTAGACTACTCACTGGTGGTCCAGCATCTGCAAGTCATTCGTGCACCCAGACTGGCTCCCCAAGTTGTGCTCGCTCTCATTGCGCTGCCATTGTTCTCTACTTCCTTAGTCGTTTTTCTCTTTGTGAGTGAAAGTGACTTGTGTATGAGCCCCGATGGACTATTTATAGCCCCTTTGGACCCATTTCTTCTGTCTGTCTCCTCATTTCCCATTCTGGTCCCCATTTGTCCTCCATTTTCCTTGGACACGCCATGCAATTGGTTCGCTTTCTCCGTTTTCCTGCATTTTCGAGAAAATTTTATTAAAAAATTGTATTTTCTCCTATTCTTTTCTCGAGGGGGCACACTCCTCCGCTCTTGCTACCGTAGGTTTTCTAACCTCTCTGGAGCATCTTTTTTTTTTTCTTTGATGAGACGCCACTTTTGATGCCACATTAAAGAGGGGCAAAAAGTAGACGTCCAAAATTGGCCTTATATTAATTTAATTAATATTCTCATAAGATTATTAATTGTTATATTCTCCTATGTATTTAATTAAATTTATTTAATTAAATATGATTGACTTTCCTTAGTATTTAAATTTAAGTTAATTACTACCCCTTTTGATGTATTAAATCTGATTTAATACATTACCCCTCATTAATTTTCTTTAAATAAATTTTGAATTTATGTATTCCTCCACATGACTTAATTCTACTAAACCAAATTAATCTAAATTTTAAATTTATATTAAGCTAATTTGAACCTAGATCCTACCCTACCTCACATCACTCTCACCAAACAAACTTATTCACTAATTAACTAAGGTTAATTAGACTAATTTCTAGATTCCTACACCAATTAGTCCTAATTATTTGCTCACACATGTGTGAGAAAACTTTCAAAAATTGTCTTTTCCAAATAATCCTTATTTGGTGCCAACACGGTTTCTTACACCCATGATGACACCTTACACTTTCTAAAAGTGTTTCATTGGACTAAAAATCTTACACTCTCTTACACCTCTTACAAGATCCTTCACATGTGTACTTTAAGTACACTTTGACCCATCACATCCAAAGTTGCTCACACGTGTGAGAAAAGTGGGCCTCTTGTATGGCTTATGTGTCCCTCATGTGGCACCTATGTGGATGCCACATGAGCTCCACCTCATCCAATCCCTCTCTCTCCTCTAAAAAATCTATAAATAGAGGTCATTGTCAAGAGCAAATCATCTCCATTTTATGCATTGTTATCATGTTAAAATAGCTTTAGAATTCTTAGTTCATTGTTCTTGTTCATGCTTGTAGTTCATAGTTGAATCTAGATATTACATGTTAGGATTAATGGAATGAATTTAGTTTCCTTTCATTAGATCTTTCATATCATTCTTAATATAGTTTGCATCATTTTTATGCATATGATGAATAGCTTGAGACAATTTCTTCATACTTGGTCTTGAGTTCTTCATCCATCCATTAGTTTGCATTCTAGTTTCATCCACCAATCAATCATAGTGGGATTAGTATATTGTGTTGGGAGAGCACACCCACACACCTCTCTAAGAGAAAATCAACAAGGTCTTGGGTGCCCTTGTTCACCTCATCGGAGGTCATGATAGAGTTTCTTTTTTTCGTAGTATGCTTTAGACATGTTAGTGTACCTTATTGATTGTTATTTCTCTAACATTTGCATGTCTGAGCGTGCTCCCAACAAGTAGGTTTCCAGCATGTACATGTATCACTATGACTTTTTTTCTTTTCCTTTACTGATGGTGTGCACTCCGTCGGTGTTGTCTGTCACTTAGTGAATACTTAGCTTTTATGCATTGTTGAAAGCATAATCTCTGTTCCATTGATTCTCTGAAGTCTTTGGCATTATGTACATGATCGTACATATGATATCAAGTTGACATCAATGACAATACAAACCATTAACTGATTTAATGCCTTGCATTATCTTCAACTTAACATTATCAAACATTCAATCAATTACATGTCATCAAATAGATTTTTCCCTTTCATATTTAATAATATTTTAAATGATTTGACTCTATGTAACCCTTTTTATTAGGGAATAAATCTGCTAATCAAGAGTTGGGAAAACCATACAACTTTTCTCTCTGCATACTAAAATAATTTGTCAATTCATAACGTTAAATTGAATAATGTAACTGGGAATAATACTTTTGACCATAAAGTATCAGAAGGCATTATAATTCATCCATTAACATGATATAAACCCATAAATAGAAAGTAATTCAATCAGATAGTAATTGGATAAAGTCTATAGACTTATCACAATTCTTTCAAAATGATAAACTATGTAGATTTTCCACTTAAAATAGAAAAGAATCATTAAAATAACAAATGAACTCCAACAAAAGAAGCATTCATACACTCAAAATGAAAACATTTAGAGCTATAACATTCTTCGATTAACCACTAGATTAAAACATGTTTCACAGCATAAAAATTTTTAAGTGTCTTTTAAGAAAAAAAAAAACAACTAGCTAACTACCAATGTATCAAAATTCGGCCGACCCTCCTTGAGTCATAATAAGCCGCATATATAGCCCTACAGGCATAACTTTCAAGCGATTACTTTTTTGAATCTAACTCCATTAAGGAGTAAAACCAAAATTTTTGATGGACAACAACCTAATTAAAAACCAACATAACCTCGAATAGTTATGTTGTAGCAAATATCTCGGTACCACGTTCAAGGATGTGGTTGGGTTATGGATGACGAGGATTTTCCCTATGTTAAGGGTGTGCTATGTTTTTTTCTCCACTCTAGGTGTTCAGCTGAGAAGTTCACCATGATCTGGTGACTGGGAACTCTAATGTGTGCAATCCTCTATTTCCAGAATTTATTCTCATTTTGTACCTGTGTGACTTTATCTTTATGCGTTTCTAGATGATCAAGGCAAATTATTAGCATAGATTCTACTTTGGCCGTTTTAGATAATTATTCTGCTATCATTTTCTAGGCCTTTTTAATTGCTTTAACTCTATGTCTGAAGGACTTGACCATTTCTTCTAGCTCCTTTATTGTTTTCCCATCTTCCTTATATAGTTGAACCTCGATATACGTGACTTTGTCACACACCACTCCAGCTAAGGAAATAAGCTCTTTAAAAATCTTGGAAGACTCTTCGATTCCTTGTTCTATAATCGAGTTTTTCCATTCCAAATGCTCTTGCAAAACAAAAAGGACTTCACCATCAAATCCTTTCACAGGATTTTAGGCTAAAATTTTTATTATCCCATACTTCTAAACCTCCACCATTTGAGCCACCACAGCTCTCCATTGGTATTTCTCTTTGTCCCACAAGACTATCTCTGCTTCCAGTTTAGCTCTTGTCATATTATCTTCTTCATAAATCTTACTCAGAGCATAAATATACTATGTTCCTTCCTTGACGACCGAATCCAACCAATAAACATAGGCCTAAATAATTACTCTATTACACTAGATTTGATCTTTCATTTTCTGGTTATCAGGCGATTTAGGATCAAATGTTAGGGAAAGCCAAGGGATGGCCGCGAGATCAGGATTACAAATGGAATGGATATACTCTGCCATCTATTTAAGAGATAATTTCATTTCCTTTTTGTCTCTTTCATCTTTCCAAGTCCTCGTGATTATCTTTTTCATGGAAGACTCCAAATTCTTGACATCAAAAACTCAAGTGGCCACCGTAAGGTCCACCCTTTCTATTTTGAATTCCTCGACTGTCACCTCATCAGAATCCTTATCAGTTGTTGGAATTGACATTTCCGCAAACCATCATCGTATCTTGACATCTGTATCGATCATCGCTTCAAATTTGGGTTTCTTGGATTTTACTTCCCGCCCAAGGCACTTGCTGACCATATCACTATCTGGTAGTGAGATCGGCACCATGCTTCATAAGGCTCCTTATCATTAATTCTCATGGCGACCATTATGGTTCCTCTATCTATCCTTACCAACACTTCACAGAAATAGTAAAGATGCATCTCTCATCTCTGTCATCCCACGCAAACCTAGTAATAATGTTAATGGTGTGTATTCATGAGATGTATCTCATTATTGGCTTTAGTAAGTTAGAAATTTTCTAGATTGTGTTGTGTTGCAAAGTAGAGACATTAGGGAACCCATAGAGGATATAGTTTCTTAATATAGTTTATCTTAGAACTTTTTATGCTTGGTAATGAACGTAAATATGATGTGTAATTATACCTTTAAATCCACAATGTTAATGTGGACCAATGAAATCATAATGGTTAAAGTAATATGTATTTTTTTAGAAAAAAAAAATTGCTATGTTCTTCTAACTTATAGTATATTTTTAATTAAATTTTTTTCAGTATTAAGGGTTGAAAAAATTCTTAGCGTGCATTATAGGGAATCACTATACAATTTTTAGTGTGTTAATATACAAAACATTACGGAAGTCTAAAATTTAATAAAAAAATTAAGCATCTTGTTTGTTGAAATTTGAGTTATTCAATCATTTGGTTATAATAGCTGCATGTTTTATTTTCTGGTGGGGGGATAGTCTAATTGAATCTCAATTTACATGTGCCTTCATTCCATAGAGTTTCACTTTTGTGCATTTGTATGACATTGTCATTGATCAAGTTTGAAAAATATTTAAATTATTGTTTTACCTCGATGATTGCATTGATATATGTGTTGATTGTGAGAATTCTGATTTCTATGCATCATTGGTTTTAAGAGATTTAATCTTAACTTTCCCGTAATGTAGCGTGAATGGTAGTTGTCATCGTCCAATAGTGTAGATTTTCTTACATTTCTTGTTACCTTAATCTCTTTTGTTCTACATTTTAAAATTCATGTTAGATTAGAATGGTGATTTAAGGAAGATTTTCATTTCAGAATTATTATTGCAAATTCTATGCTCTTGAAAGTTATACTTTTATCTTGCATTATTCTTAGTCATAGGGAATCGCATGCCATGCTTTTAGCTGAACTTTAAGGAATAATTTGTTAATCCCTTCTTCTTCTTTTTTTCAACTCTGTAGATTTTTTTTAAAGTGGCAGTGAATGATTTTGTTCCATTCTTATAAATTAATGGAAGACCTACAAAATTGTATTTTCATTTTTCTTTATAGTTTTTCCCTAAATATTTCAATGAACTTGTCTATAGTGTTCTTACTTGTGGTAAAAAAATTCTAATAAATTGTATATTGTTGTGATTTATTTGATGAATAGTTTTTTTATTATTATTGAGTTTTGAAGCTTAAAGTATTTATGCTAGAGAATATTCAAATGTCAAAAGTAATTATTCTATTATTAAATTGTTTCATTTTTATAGAAACATATACTTATTGGTACAAGAAAGTATTTTTAATTGATAGAGATATCACTTGTGTGTGTGTGTGTGTGTGTGAAATTTTCCTTCATTTTTGGTCTTCTAAAAGAGCATTTATTTTAATTTAATGGACTCTATGAAGTTATGGTCCCTTTGATGTTCTTGTCTAAGCATTTTCCATGTTACATTTTGAGCTAGTGAGGGTTAGAATTCAAATGCTAACATGAATCTGTTAAGATATTGAGTTCAAACACGAGTCTATTATAATATTGAAAAAATAAGTAATACTAGTTAGGTGGTGTGCTGGTAGATAAAATTAAAACAATCTAGTAGTTAAGATCCTAAATGAGATGGAATGAATGAATTGTTCATCTCAAAATATATAATTTTAGAATTAGAATATAAAATGTTTGTTTGTGAAGGAGAGGAAAAATGAGAAAACATGCATGCAAGGAAACGACAACCTATAAAAGCATACAATCAACAATCCTATCCTAACATTAGAGCAATTGAGAAAGAAAATTAAAACATATGCAAATAAACACAATATAAACTCCCTCAAATGGACTCCACTGTCCTTTCTTGCTTCTCAAAATGATTTGATAGAACTCCCATGATAATTTTGCACTTATCCATGAAAAAAAATTGGCATGATAACATGAAGAATCAAAAGATGTGGTTGTCCTAATGAGAGAAAATGAGAGTCTAATTTATAGATTTTTGGAGCTCAAATCGATGGACAAGATTGAAATCCAATCGACAGTAAGAATTAAATGAGAGGACAAGTTAAGTGATGAAAAATTGGAAATTGCATTTTGAAGTGAATGAAGAAATTAAAATATGATAGAGTTAAGTGAAAATAAATATTGGAAATATTTATTTTCAACACAAAATGCCTTTTGCAAGTGGAGGAAAAAATAGAAATATGATAGATTTAAGTGAAAATAAATATTAGAAATATTTTTTTTCAATAACAAATGTCATTTGCAAGTGAAGGAAAGGATGAGTGATGAACAAGTTAAGTGGAGGATAAAATAGGAGGAAAGAGTGAAGTGGAAAAGGAAATTAGTAAGTGAGACTTAGAAGTGGAGAGAAAAAGGGGAAGATGGAAGAGTTACAAGTGGAGACAAATTAGCATGAAAAGAGATAAGTGGAGTTAGAAATGAGAATGGAATTTAATAATTAAAAATGATTAATTCCCTCATAATTGAAAAATTAGATAATTAAATAAATAAATTTATTTAATTGTGGGAAAAGGGGAGAGGTAAATAAATAATATATTTATTTACCAAATGAATGACATTAGGATAAGAGGGCGAAATAAATAAATATTTTCCCCTACGACTAAGATTAAATAATTGATAAAATTATTTAGTCAAAGTCAAATTGATAGGACATGGTGAAATCAGAGGACAAAAATTAGTAATTAATTAAAAAAATCTCAATATTTAATTAATGGAGAATGACACAATATTGGTGATCAAACACACAACATAGAAGACATGTTAAAAATGGGAGTGAGAGGCGCGAACCATTTTTTAGTGTCTACAATTTGCCCCTCTTTGAGACAAGGCGATTGAGAGCATTGTGTCAAAGAAAAATTAAAAAGGTCATGCCCCAATAGATTAGTAGAAATGGAGATAGGATGCCCATTCAAAAATTGGGCAGAAATTGATAGGAGGACAAATTTTTGAAAATAAAGATGATTGCAAGGATTGACAGAAGAAATGTTAGGAGAAAATAGAAGTTAGATGGAAGAGAAGAAGAATTAGTAGTGATGAAACATTACTTTCATCAGTGCATTATTGTCATAAGATCTTTATTAAATATTACAAATAGATGTGTCACACCATGACATAGAAAGTGAGGGCGATAATGTGATCCCCTTGCGTAAAAACAAACATAATGCAAACAAGGAATGTTTCCATCCATCTTGAAGCATATAACATAAGTGTTAGAATAATTGAGAGGGGGGAGGGGGGGTGAATTAGTGGCCTCAAAAATATTCTAATAAATTAACCCAAAAACTTAGTACCACAATATTAAGCCTCTAGTTATCTTCAGTCCTACAAAATGTATGCCTTCAAACAATCTTATCAAATAACTACTGCTCGGAGTTCACTGTTAAACCTTATTCTTTTGTTTACTGGTTAGAAGTCTTTCATTTACCAAAAAATGGTAAACTGATTTTTGTATACCAATCAATCCAGAATTAGTTATGTGTAAAAGGTTACAAACACACTGTTAGGTGTGACCTTATTAGAGGATTTAAATAGAATAGTTTGTCACCTAATATCGGGCATCTCTATGCTACCTTCTATGACCAAACCCAGTGTTGTTTGTCAAATGGTATATGGAATCTCATGCTATCTTCATGATCAAAATTTTTGATACTCCTTGGGATGTGTCTCAATATAGAAAGGATTGTTAAGTCCTGCTCGGTTAACAAAATTTCTAAATCAATGGTTAAACTGAAACAATAAATGATCTATTCACATATACAACTTAGACTTGCAGATTTTTAGATCTATTGTAAGCTCATAATACCTTTCTGATCAATGTATCTTTTCAATACCTCTTCTCCACTTTTTTCTGCTCAGTGATGTTGTTCTTCTTTATTTCTCGATGTCCGCATAAATATTTAGCTCTTTCCTCAGCTTGATTGATGAGGACTGTATGAAGTTATTCTTCATCAGTTTCTCTTCAGCATCCTTCTTCTCTATTCACTCCCCTAATTCATAATGAATTAGATTATCTCTTTATAGACATGATATCACGGTTTCTTACTTCTTGATTTTCTTGTTCTTTGCGTGATCCACAATCTTAGCCAATATTACTTTAAAGCTTTACTCCTATTTTATCTCATAGATGTCTTGTTGCTAACCGGATAACATAGCGTTACGCCTTTTACTTATCTCTATTTTTAACTTGTCGAAGAAAACAATGTTAACAACTAGGTAAGTCTATCTTTAGCTCTTGTCAGCTTAGTATTTTTTCATTTCTAAACTTAATTTCTTTTCGGTGTTTTAACTCTTTGATATCTTCGGTTAACACTTTAGTTCTCCTTGGGCTTCTCCATCGGGGTTGTCTGTCCATCGGGTAATACTGTAATTCTGGTCATTGGTAATGCTTGTGATTCTTCTCATCAGTAATGTTTGTCATTTTTCTTTCTCAGGAATCATTGTGACTTTTCTCTCAGGTTTATCTGTCTGTCGGGTTCCACTAACCGTCGATGTTTGTAGTCACTTAGTGAATGCTGGTATTTTGTGCATTACTAAAAGAATGATCTTTATCTCTCTGATTCTTTGAAGTCTTTGACACTTTGTATTTAACGAAACATATTATATCAATTTGACATGAATGACAATACAATCCATTAATTGATTTAATGTCTTGCATTATCTTTCTACATTTTGGTTATCAACTTAACATCTTCAAACATTCAATTAGTTATATATCATCAATCTCTCCCTTTGGCATTGATGGCAACACACTACATTATCACACTATATTATTACTAATACAATATAAAATATATCAATTGTATTTCATTCATCTCTCCCAAATATTTTTTTCTATAACTAACATAAATGTCTAGCTCTCGGTAAGCTCAAATAGCTTAGATTTTTTTCTTGCAGAGTATCTTCTTCAATCTTTAATCCCTTTACTAGATAGATGTAGAAAGCTTCTACCTTTGTTCCTCATATGTGATCTTCCTTGACTGTTCCTCTCCTTGATCATCTCTTTTTCTTTTGATAGCAATCTCTCCCTTAGTATGTATTCTATTTATCATGTTACTTCTCTCTCTTTGATGGATATTTCATATGTAATATCTCCCTTTGGATAATGATCTATCCCTTTGGATAATGATATAATCTCCCCCTTCAAATCTCTTTGTCTGATAATGAGATAATCTCTCCCTTTGATAGTAATGCCTAAATAGAATTTTATCATACCAAAGGTATATCCTTTCACCTTTTTATAATACACTCCTTGAATTTCCCTATCCATCAGCAATACAATGACTCTAGTGTTCAGTGTAGATATGTACCTTGTTGTGTAAAGATGTATCTTTGCAGTCTATCTCAGTGCTTGCATCAACATGAATGATCTTCTGATTTTTTTATAGGCTGATGCAATCTCCTAGTCATCTTACTGACTGATAGACAAGGGTTGGACCCCTAGTCTCTGTCTCAGATACTCAAATGTATCTTTTGGAAATGGCTTGGTAAATATGTCAGCTAATTATTCCTTTGATTGAACATATTCCAGTATCGTGCTTCTTTTTCTTGCACTTGTTCTCTTAAATAATGATACTTGATTTCTATATGCTTAGTCTTAGCATGCATGACTGGATTGTTTGATATGTTTATGGGTGCCAGCAAGAAGTTGAGTCCACTTTTTGGGCAAAAAGTGGAAGTGTTTTCCCTGATTTTCAAGTTGTCTGTCAATTGATGTCAAAATTTGAGGCACTTAGAGATTGAATAAAAAAAAAATCCACTAATAGAAAATGTAGTGCTCAGAGTCTATTTTTCAAATATGTAATTTATTTAAATACCCACATAGTAGAAAATATATTTAGTAGGCATGTTTAAAAACCTCTTTTTCAAAATGC
>MU227340.1:6501515-6519960 GCA_018584345.1 Thuja plicata | reverse complement strand
GGGTGAATCAGTGGCCTAAAAAATATTCTAATAAATAAAGCCAAAAACTTAGTACCATAATATTAAGCCTCTAGTTACCTTCAGTCCTACAAGATGTATGCCTTCAAACAATCTTATCAAATAACTACTACTCGGAGTTCACTATTAAACCTTATTCTTATGTTTACCAATTAGTAGTCTTTTATTTACCAAAAAAATTAAATTTCTTAGTGTATACTGATCAATCCAGAATTAGTTATGTGTAATGAAAAACACTAAAGTAATGACTCATAAACACATTGACACATGGATTTTTAACGTGGAAACCCTGTTAAGGGAAACACCACTTGAGACCAGTAACCCATAATTTTCACTCTTCTGAAGTGAGCTCGATAAAGAGATAGCCCTGTTAAAGGTTACAAACACACTATTAGGTGTGACCTTTTTTAGAGGATTTAAATAGAATAGTTTGTCACTTGATATCGGGCATCTCTATGCTACCTTCTATGACCAAACTCAGTGTAGTTTGTCAAATGGTATCTGGCATCGCATGCTATCTTCATGATCAAACTTTTTTATACTCCTTGGGACTTATCTCAATATAAAAAGGATTGTTAAGTCTTTCTCTATTAAGAGACTTTTTGAATCAATGGTTAAAGTGAAACAGTAAATGATTTGTTCACACATACAACTTAGACTTGTAGATTTTCAGTTCTATTGTAAGCTCATAATACCTTTCTGATCAATGTATCTTTTCAATATCTTTTCTCCACTTCTTTCTTCTTGGTGATGTTGTGCTTCTCTATTTCTCTATGTCTAGAAAAATCTTTATCTCTTTCCTCAGCTTGATTGATCAGGACTATATGAAGTTGTTCTTCATTAGTTTCTCTTCAGCATCCTTCTTCTCTATTCACTTCGCTAATTCATAATGAATTAGATTATCTCTTTATAGACATGATATCATCCTTTCTCACTTCTTGATTTTCTTGTTCTTGGCCATATCCGCAATCTTAGCCAATCTTTTTTTAAATATTTAATATTGTTTTATCTCGTAGATATCTTCTTGCCAACTGGATAAAACAACTTTACATATTCTACTTATCTTTGGTTTTAACTTGTCAAAGAAAACAATGTTGACAAATAGTTAAGTCTATCTTCAACACTTGCTAGCTAAGTATTTTTTCATTTCTGAACTTTAGTTCTTTTTTGTGTTTTAAATCTTTGATAGCTTCGGTTAACACTTCAGTTTCCCTCGAGCTTCTCCGTCGGGGTTTTTTGTTTGTCGGGTAATACTGTAATTCTAGGTGTAGGTAATGCTTTTCATTCTTCTTGTTGGTTTTCTTTCTTGGGCATTACTGTGACTTTTCTCTTGGGTTTCTCTCTCCATCGGGTTCCACTAACCATCGGTGTTTGTAGTCACTTAGTGAATGCTGGTCTTTTATGCATTACTAAAAGCATAATCTTTATCTCTTTGATTCTATGAAGTCTTTGACACTTTGATATAACTGATCAGATTATATCAAGTTGACATCAATGACAATACAATCCATTACTTGATATAATGTCTTGTATTATCTTTCTAAATTTCTATGATCAACTTAACACCTTCAAACATTCAATCAGTTATATGTCATCAATAAGTGCCCTAGAAATTTATGAAGAACACCCTGCAAAGAGAAGACAAAAAAAAAGGACCATGAACTATCCCAGCCACTCTCATCACTCAGTGATATCTCAAAGTAGCATAAGAACATGATCGAAGATAAATCAATAAAAGATAAGACTTGTTGAACGAAGAAAGTCAACAACCATTTTCATCTTGTTGTCAAATTTGATATTTTTTTATTGATGATGATGATGATGATGATGATGATGATGATGATGATGTCTGGTTTTAGGAATGAAGTACCGCGTCTAAGATAGATACCATCTAGTTTCGAGTACACCATACCCTGTATAAGACCAATGATGATTGATAAAGGAAAAATTCATGTTGATTGATCTAGATATGACAAGTTTGATATGATTGATTGCTAACGTGATTGGGTAGATTGTCTATTGATACATGATTTCATTAAGCGCAAAAATAGATAAGTCTTCAGATTGCGTCTACTCAGATGTTTGTTTGGTTGCAAAGGAATGATTTAGTGAAAACAAAAAGTGATTATGTACATGGTGAGGAAACAAAATGAGTTTCATTAAATGACATTTATTACTAATTTTTATTTTTTTAAGGGTTTTTCATGACATTTTACAATTTTTAGTATTTTTCCATGACATTTTATGCCTTTTAGTGATTTTTTCAGCATCATATTTGATTTTTTTTATTTTCTTTAAGATCATATTTGATTTTTAGAGATTTTTTTTTATGACACTTTAGAATTTTTAGGATTTTTTTTTCAGGACATTTTATGCTTTTTATTGATTTTTTCATGACTTTATTTGGATTTTTAATGATTTTTTCAGGATCATGTTTGATTATTTTTTCCAATTTTTTTAGAATATTATTATTTACATTAACAAGATTTTAATTGACCCCAATGTCTAGCAAGGTTGGGAAATTATGAAAGGAGAAATGGACTGGTAGATGGATGAAGGCCAAGGGTCACTTGCATTGGATCTGTTTAGGTGCCAATGACTATCCAATAAATGTCATAACATGTTTCTCACCAAACTGAGGGATTATAAATGATAGGATAAAATGCTGGCATACGATGCATATGAATGGACATGTCAATAGGTTTCTTGGAAAACATGTTTTGCATTTAATGTCCTTATTTTACATCAAGACCAAGATAGGGAGTTTGGATAGGGAAAATGTTAGGATATGGATAGGAAAGTGGATAAATAAGGAAATGATAGGATATGAAGTATGGACCAGAGGTTATGATAAGATAGACAATATGGACGAAAGGGATATAGGCGATGTGAAGCACATAGGACATGTGATGCTTCTAAAGAGATATGTAACCTTTGTCAAGATCAAAGCTGGGAAAAGAGGCATAGGGATGTCAAAAAAATAAGGGATATGACAAGAATAGGATAATGAAGGGAATGAAAATGGGGTAATGGAGGATAATGGATAGAAAAAACATGAATGAAATCTGCCCCTAAGTATAGACTTCAAGAAGTTCATAAATTATGCATGATGCCTGTTTTCTAGGTTTTCATCATGGTGCTTGCCCAAAGAACCCTTTTTCTAGGTTTTCACTATTGGAGGAAATTATTTCTCTTTTTTCTTTTTTTTTGGGGGGTTTTCCAGATGCTTGTTTGCCAGGTTTTCATCAAGACAACTTTTTTCTCATTTTTTTTTTCTTTTTTAGACACTTTGACCTTTTTGAAAGATGGATACATGATATGACATGGATGGAGGACTCAACACCTTAATATTTGGATGGTTCTCTTGAGGGACATGTAATAAGGAACCATGACTATGATAGTATGCTCAAAGACATTAGTAACGTAATGAAAAAGGGAGATGACATGGATAATTGGATAAGAATGGATAAGGATTATGAAAAGGATTGGATAGGTTGGATGAAAGGTTGGAAAATAGGTGTTGGCTGATGGAGGGAATGTAGGAAGGATTTATTTTGAATCGATGAAAATGGATGCAAGAAAAACATTGGCACACACCTTGAGGGGTGATGGAGCAATGAAGGAAAAGGAGATGATGCATGTAACAGAGGAAACGATACAGATTTTGGGACACAAGGCCCAAAAATGGATTTGGAAGATTGAAGGGTTTTATATTGAGGGATATAAATTTTTGGATGCCAACTTTGATTTCATTTAAAGACATTGTGTTCAAGAAGCTTCTTGGTAATCCACATGCATTTGAATTTTTTATTTTTTTGTGTGTCCTTGGAATGCATTGCTTGCAAAAGGGATTTAGGAACCCATATTTCTTTTGATTTTTCTTTATGCTAAATGGGCCTTTTTGGCCTTTTGGACATTTCTTTTTCTTTTTGGATCATGATTTTATTTTTTTGTACATGTCAATTAGACTGGACATTTTGATCCTTGATAGCATGTGGATTGCTTGACTTGTGGATTTTTTGCTTGGCTTCCAAAATTTTTGGAAAGGGAATGGAATTCATAGATGGATAGGAATTGTGCAGAGGCTTTTGGGATGGATGGAAGGTTCTCCAAGATGTGTTTCATTGTTGAATTGCATTTAGGAAAGCATATATGGATTTTGAGCTAGTCGAGGGAGGAATATATGGGCCTAGGATGGATTGAAGGGTTGAAGGGGAGGAATACACCAAGATTTGGATTTGGAAGGGATACCAATGCCTTGAGAATGATTTTTAATTGAAGCCATGGCCATAAAAAATTATGTTGACATGGAAGGGTTCTAATATACCTTTTGCATGGAGGTCTAACCATTTAACTTGCTAATGCTTTATATGGCCAATGGGACACTTGCTGGTAGACATGAGTCCATTATTTTGAGGTGGACATGATATGAAAGGAATAATGAAAACATAAAATGAACCAAATCGAATGGAAGAAGATGAACCAGTTTTAGATCTAAGGGGTTCATGAACAACTTGTATAGATGTGCTCAAATCACAAGGGGGGTGAGGAGGAACAATGGGATCATGCGATGGAGTAGGAGCAATGACAGGATAAATGGGAATGATAGGATCTTGTTGAGATATGGAGGATTAGGACATGGAGATAGAGGGATGGGGGGATATTTTTGAGGATTCGGAGGGGTGGTAGGATCTTGTGGTGGACATGAAGGTGAAGGGACACCTTGATCTTGACTTGGCATGGGATCATGGGATGAAATGGAAGGGAGGTCATGATCTTTCTTAGGAATCGGAAGGTCAATGGGACTTGGAAGGGAACTTTTATCTTGGAATGGAAAGGGATCAGTTTGGATAGGAGGGATATGTTGTATTTGGTTCCTGATGATGTTGTTGGCATTCATGTTTTGTCACTGATTTCAACATATCTTTCTATGGAGACAACACAGACTGGTTATTACTATTTCTTTATTACTGAAAGAGGTTTATGCGTACTGTACAGATGCTTCAGAATAAGTGAAGATAGTGATGTGTACAGAGATGTGTTATGATCTTATATCTAAGGTCACATAGCTTAATAGTGTGTATTAGATGAGTTACAAATGTTTTAGTGAAGATTGGATACTGGACAGTGACAGTAATCTTTGACAGAGTTAGTTTCTTTATTTTGAGTATAACTTACGAGCGATGTGGAGGAATTTTTTTATCGTTCTCTAGTTCTATGACTGTTGGTGACATTAGTTGTGGTGTGTGTTCTGTAGTGTGTATTATAGATTGTGAGCACGAATTACAGATCTGGATTATATTTGATCAATTGTAATTGATGTTTACTTTTACTCTTGACTCCTAACAGGGTTTGTCATTTACTAGGGACCATTTACTGTAATGTATTAATAAGCTCCTAACGTCGCTAAATGTTTTAACAATGATACTATACTCTTAGTACATTAGTTGTGGGTGCTAACAACCACCAAGATTTTGTTGTGTTATCATTTTGATGAAATTTTTTTTATAAAGATTAATATTTAATAATCTGATGTAGAGGGAATCGATGTGGTCTTCAAATCTACATGTTGCTACTTTCTTTCTCTATCGACATTGAGTGGGGCCTCAAAATCCTTCAATATACACCATCACATCACTAACCCAACTCTCTGATATACTCTACACAATCTCTGATTCTTTGTATCTTATGAGTCTTCCTTACATCTGCATCTCTCATTTCCCAACAGCCAATTTGGAATAGCCTCAAACCATTTTCTCATGGTGCATCTTCTGGTTCCTCTTTCTATACACCGATTTAGGAACTCTCATATGCTCAATATGCCAACCAAAAATAGAATCCACTTGCTATTATCTTCCATACATATTGATGAATCACTATTAGACATATTACATTCTTGAGCTTTCATACCTTGTGGGTCTGGTTCTAATTTGAACAATGCATATAATAGTCGACCACCACCTTTTGTCAATCTGCATATCTCCTTCTTGCTGGTCTATCGCGGTATCAATGCACCACCTTTTCCCTATTTACATTTTCCATGCTCGAACCATAATGGTATTCGGCTTATCATTTTGGGGATGGGTCGTCGGTATCCTTCGGCCATACCGCAGGCAACTGATTCTACAATCAACCTCTCTCTTGATCTCTCCAAAATGATAACCGCTCGGCTCTTCCACAGTGACTGTCGATGCATGGTCTTTGGTCCCTACGTGGCATAACAACTTACCAACTTTGCAATAACCATTTCAATATTCAAACCAGCATAATAATGACATAAATAACGGTTCTTTGAAAGTCATTCTAATATATTTTCAAGAACTGACACTTGGTAATTAAAATCACTTCACTGTCATAAAGAACCAACGCATAATCAAACTGAAAATACACTACTCAAACGTCCCCAAATCGGTAGTGTCATGCAAACATGACATAAACAAAATGACCATTTACTTTTCCTTTTAAGATCACACAAAACCCGCGCCATAGTACTGTAACGTTCTTCCACAAAAAGAAGGGAAACATAAACAGATAATAACCAGTCAATAAACAAATATGAAACCGATTGCATTTGATATTAACATTTTCAAACAACGAAAATGACTCAGAGAGATTTCGAACTCTTATATCAAATCTATTTCCATCCATTAAATTCCAAGCCTGAATATATATATGATTCGTATGGCATAAAAAATATAAATGACTAAATGATATAAACGACTCTCTGGCTTCCAGCCAGAGAGCCGATTCTTTCCTCAATTCTACACTTTCCAACCGTAACCTCTCCTCTATCAACTCTCTCTGATTACATAATGAGATGTCTATTTAAAGACCATCTTGTTGGTTACAAACTGTTCAACTACCCTAAGATCGTTTATATTCCCATGCAGATTTTCGGTTACAAAGATGTCACATAATGTCTTTTATGAATCACTACAAAGCAAATTAACAAAGTTATCCTTTCTAGGCATGGTCGCATGACTTAACAAATGGCCCATATCTTTAAATAATATAAAATTTTAAGGTGGAGGTGGTGCCCCTGCACCATAATCTGTGTCACAATTGATTCACCCCCCTCTCAGTTGTTTTGTGGATTGTTATTCCAAATAATATTATAAGAGCTACTAGTCCTTGAAGAGAAAGCTTAACAAATTGAGGTGATCTTGAAGATTGCATACTAGAAGATGGATAGTCCAAAGTTTTATCCTAAACAATTTGACAGTTGGAAAATCAAGATGAGAACACATTTTCTATGCTTGGGAATCGACTACTGGTTAATAACAAAGAGTAGTGTACAAATGAAGGATGAGGATGAACTAGATAAGGCTAGTGATTAACAAAATAAGGTATTTTACACAACATGGTTGCAAGAGAAGCATTGGTTAGCACACTTTCTAAAGGTGAATTCATAGAGGTTAAATATTTGGATTCTACACATGAAATTTGGACAAGATTGGAAGCACAATATGAAGAAGACAAGTTTACTAAGCAGACGAATTTACAGAACTAGAATACTAAGATGGAAAAATTGAAAATCAGAGATGATGACAATATTAGAGCATATGCATATAGAATTACTGAAGTTTTTATTGGCATCTGAAACTCTGGAGGCACTTACAATGAGGAATAAGTGAATGCAAAAATTCTTAGATCCCTGAAACCTATGTACAAAACCAAAGTGCAAGCTATAGAAGAGATCATACCTTTGACACCGAACTTCAATAGAGAGATGTTTATTGGAAAAATAACTACCTTTGAGGCAGCAAAACTGGGAAATTCATTAGCTAAAGTTGAGTCAGCATTCAAGGTGACTATGCATAAAAATAAAAAGATGTTATCAGGAATTGCGAGCACCAGTAGTAGTGACTTAAGAGAATATCTTGGTTAATATGCTAATGAATGGGAATGGATACAGGAAGAAGAAAGAAAGTTAGATGAAATTCTGGCCTTGATCGCTAGAAGAGAAAAGATAGGTAAGGGTAAGTTTGAAGGAAATCTACCTCTGAAATTTGTTTCATACAATTCTGTAGGTCATTTTGCATCTGGATGTCCTACAAGGATTCCTAAGAATAAATCTAAGGTTATAAGCCAAAGTATTCAAAGGATAAGGTATGTTATTATTCTAGTGAAGGTATTTCTGATGATGATTCTATTGATTATGATGAGATTGGATTTATTGGTATCAAAGATGATAAACCTTTACATGAAGAAAGAGCTTTAGTATCTCATGTTGAAAATAAATCTGAATGGGTCATAGATAGTGGTTGTTCATACCATATGACTGGAGAGAAAAATAAGTTTGTTAACCTGAATAAGTATGATGGTGGTGTTGTGAGATTTGGTGACAATACTCCTACAATTATCATTGGAGTTGTATCTATATCTTTGGATGGAAAGACCAATACAGACAATATATTACTTGTTAATGGACTTAATCATAATTTGTTGAGTGTTGGACAGCTAGTGGACAAGGGTTATCAATTGATATTCATTGATGGGAAATGTTCTATCAGAAGTAAGTCAGGAGACTTGATCACATCTGGTACTAAATCTAGAGGTAATGTATTTAAATTAAATAAATCTAAGGCTTCTTGTTTTGTTGTGAAGGTTGATGACAATTGGTTATGGCATAGAAGATTTTGTCATGTTAACTTTGATAACATTGTGAAGGAAAGTATGACTAATGCAATTAAAGATCTACCAAATATTGTGAAACCATCAAACACCATGTGTAGAGAATTTGTAATGGGGAAGAAAACTAGAAGCAGTTTTAAAATAAAATCTTACTCAGTGAAAGGAAAGTTGGATCTAGTGCATATAGATTTGTGTGGTCCTACAAGAATAAGATCTTACTACAGTGAAAGATAATTTATACTTTTTGTTGATGAATTTTATAGAATGATGTAGATTACATATTTAAGAGAGAAATCAGAGGCGTTTGAAAAATTCAAAAGATTCAAAGGAAAAGTTGAGAATGAATAAGGCTTAAAGATAAAATGCTTGAGATCAGATAGAGGTGGTGAGTTTACTTCAAATTTTTTCAATACCTACTGTGAAGAGCACGGAATATACATACAAATATCTTCTACTATGACACCACAATAGAGTGGGATAGTAGAGTGAAGAAAAAAAAAAATATTAGACGTTGCTAGAGCTATGTTTCTAGAACAAAATGTATCACATGTTCATTGGAGAAAAGTTTTTGGTACTGTTGTGAATACTTTGAACAAAATTTATATCAAAGAAGGTACAAGTAAGACTCCTTATGAAGTATGGTCTAATCATACTCCTATGAAATATTTTAGAATATTTGTTAGTAAATTCTATATCAAGAGAGATAATGAGATAGGAAAGTTTTATGCTAGAAGTGATGAAGGGGTCTTCCTTGGTTATTCCACTAAAAGGAAAGCCTATAAAGTTTTCAATCTGAGATTGAGGAAAATGATTGAAAGTTCTAATGTGACGATTGATGAGGAGTTTGAGATTCAAGAGAGAATGTATGACTCTTATAAGAATACACAGATCAAGGAAGTTACAACAGATCAAGAAGAACCTTTTGAGATTGACTGTGAGATTGAGGTATGTCAAGATAACTCAAATGATTCTACTGAAATTCCTAAGACTCTAAGGTATGTTAAGAAAAACCATCCTGAAGATCAAATTATTGGAGATGCTAATAGAGTAATAATGACAAGATCTAAATTAAGAGATGAAATTTGTTTGATTTCTCAAGTTGAATAGAAATTTACTGATGAGGCAAGCAAAAAACATTTCTATCAGACAGTTCAATGGATTGTATATTTTCTATACACACTTGTGTTCAGACTGTAAGTCCTAAGGGTGTGTTTAACCTTCTTTAGGTAGTGTGCCTGGGCAGTGAGCCCACTATTACTCTTGACTCCTAACAGGGTATGTCCTTTACTAGGGACTGTGTACTGTAATGCATCAATAAGATGTTAACATGGCTAAATATTTTAACAGGGATACTATAATCTCAGTACATTGTTTGTGGGTGCTAATTCCCACTGGGGTTATACCTTTAATAGGGTTTCCTCAACAACAAATGATTGTGTTATTGTGTTATCATTTGGATGAAATTTTTGTTTATAAAGTTTAATGTTTAATAATATGTCTCACAATTGATTCACCCCCCCCCCCTCTCAGTTGTGTTGTGGACTGCTATTCCTAATAGGATAAGAATAATGGGATCATCATGAAGTTCAAGGGAAATGGGATCTTCCTGAAGTATTTTTTCAATGGGGTCTTGGTCAAAAGTTGGAGGGGACTTTTCATTTTTGGGATCTTGATCTTGATTTTATTTATGACATATTTATTTTTGTTTTGGATCATCCTCTTGACATTGGGTGTGACTTTGGACATGTGAGGGGGATTTTGGAAAAGGGTCAATGTTTGAACATGAAGGAGATGGACTTTGGATAAGACTCTCATGAATGTGATTGCTTGAAGATGGAGAACATGATGGAATTGGTTCAAAGGAACTTGAGATATGCATAGGACTAGCTTGGATTTCTTTCATAGATAGCCATTGGAAGGTTCCCTTGTTGGAAGAGTCAATTGATGGAGATGGGGGAAATTTCTCTTGTGAAGTTTGTGGGGATGAAGGAGTGGTGGGAAACATGGATGTTTCTTGAAGGTTAATTTCTTGGTAGGAAATAGGTATGTAATCCATGTGATTGTTTTGGGGTGAGGCTTTGCTAGACATGGGTGAATTAATTTTTTTGTTCTTACTCTTCATCCATATGAAACAGTTTTTGAGATAAACTCCTTAAAGATTTGGGTCTTGAATGAATCATTTGCATTATTGGCAAAAATGGTTGTGAAATAAAAATTGGTTCATAATTTGGTGGTGGCCCCAGTTGAATTATGCCACGCTCTGCTTGGGAGATTTGATTTGGGACTTGGTTGCACGGAAATTGAGATCGTGTCATGGTCGACATGATGGCTAAATGCACTTAAGTATGTAAGGATATATGCTAAATGCATTTTATTGTACTTTTTAATAGTATGAAACCTAGGATATGAAAAGGCCTATGCAACTGTATTTTTTGGATTTTGGACTTTGAAAAAAAAGCTTTGGAAAATACAAACCTAAGAGTATAGCCTTAGGAAATTGAATAAATACCTTGACTTAAAAGGGATCAAAGGGACAATTGGATAATTGGATAAAAAGGGACAAGGAGACAAAGGGACAAAGGGACAAAGGGACAAAGTTACCAAGTCAAGATCTTGTTTTCTATAACATAAGGAAAGACTCTAAGATTTGGATTTTTGTGGGATTTTGAAATTTTTTAAAAGGGATCTAAATGCA
Organism: Thuja plicata; assembly: GCA_018584345.1. Taxonomy (NCBI): domain Eukaryota; kingdom Viridiplantae; phylum Streptophyta; class Pinopsida; order Cupressales; family Cupressaceae; genus Thuja; species Thuja plicata. The sequence goes on along the minus strand of MU227340.1, from coordinate 6,508,613 downwards.
GAATGGGCAAGAGATACATCCAATAGAAAATTTCAATGCAATATAAAATTATGACAATGATTTTTGCAACTAAAGGGAGGATGGTCCATGATATGCAAAATGAAAATGCAAGATAATGGACAAAGGGTAATGCAAATGCAAGTAACAAGATCTCAATGCAAGTTCATGCTTTCAGACAATTCATGACAAGCTTTTGAAGACTTTGAAGGTGTCTTGAAACCATTTTCAATGTTTTTTTAATGAGGTTTTTGAATGTTTAGAAGTGTTTTGAATGATATTTGAATATTTAGGAGTGTTTTTGAATTCTTCTTCAAAAAATTTGAAACACCCACACAAGACACATTAGTCAAAATGATTGTTGTAAACAAGTAAACAATCACACCACAACCTAGGATGGCGAGGTCAATACTTGTTGAATCCCTACTTGGATTAAATCCAGCTATGCTTATGCAAAGCGGATAGGCTAGAAGTTTTGTATCACTATCTCCCCTCCACAACACTCACTTCTCGGGCACACCAAACTTTGAATTTAAAGGGTCATCACCTCCCAAGGAATTTTCTTTATGTACTAAGAATCGAAAGAGTGTGGGGCATCTTAGTTGGTCTCCAACCTTCCATACCAACAAGTAGAAGGATTTTAGCCACTATAACAAGGTTTTTAGTTTAGGCATATGTTCAAGTGATTATACTTGTGGCAGAATAGCCCCATTATGGAGGCCTCCCAGCTTATAGAAGTTACATTTTGTAGGTTTTTACGCACCACAAGGGTACTGAGGGAGATCTTATTCTCGGTATAACATAATCAACACATGTTCACTGTGACACTAATAACAATGACATTTTTTATATACCGGTTCAAAAGGGCTTGAATTTAGCCTATTACCGGTTAGGCAATCCTTCTCACTGACTCTGTTAAAGCTCTCAAAAGGTAGCCACACTAAAAGATTTGTATGAATTTATCTTACACCCAAGTTCTGAAAAGGCAAGGGGAGAGGATATGTTCATACAATTCTTCAGGATTATAATTCTAGAAGACACTTCAAACACATAATAAAATATTTTTCATTTGCTAATTAAAAAGGAAATGTGATCAAAATTATACAAGTTGTTGTTCTTTCCCTTCCTAATTAAAACTATGTAAATATTGGTGTTCATTAATCCATTAAGAAAGGAAATGTGATAAAAATGACACAATTTGTTGTTCTTTCCCTTCATATTTAAAATTATGTCAAGATTGTAGGGTTAATTTATCCACCTATTTAGCTCTCTAGATGAAAATTATTGTTCATTTATCCCACTAATTAGACTATGTGGAATTGTTTTTTTTTCATTTTAAAGACCAATTTAAAATTCTGATTTTTTCCATGTACATAGAACAAGAAAGCCTACATGTATCACAATTTAGACTCCCAAATGTATAGATCTTGTTTCTCTACCTACAAATCACATCAAAAAATACAAAGAAAAATAAATTAGATTTGCATGTTCACATCGGGTTCACCAATTGAAGGAGATGAAAAATAGGAAAACATGCATGCAAGGCAACCATGACCTATAAAAGAATACAAACAACAATCCTATCCTAACATTAGATCAGTTGAGAAAGAGTATTAAAACACATGCAAATAAACACAATAAAAACTCCCTCAAATGGTCTCCAATGTCCTTTCTTGCTTCTCAAAATGAGTTGATGTAGCCCCCATGATGATTTTGCACTTATCCTTGAAAGCATAGTGACATGATAAGAAGAAAAGTCTAAAGATGTGGTTGTCCTAATGAGAGAAAATGAGAGTCCAATTTATAGATTTTTGGAACTCAAATCAATGGACAAGATTGAAATCCAATCGATGGTTAGGATTAAATGAGAGGACAAGTTGAGTGATGAAAAATTGGAAATTGAATTTCGAAGTGAATGAAGAAATTAAAATATGATAGAGTTAAGTGAAAATAAATATTGGAAATATTTATTTTCAACACAAAATGCCATTTGCAAGTAGAGGAAAAAATAGAAATATGATAAATTTAAGTGAAAATAAATATTAGAAATATTTATTTTCAATAACAAATGCCATTTGCAAGTGAAGGAAAGGATGAGTGATGAACAAGTTAAGTGGAGGAGAAAATAGGAGGAAAGAGTTAAGTGGAAAAGGAAATTAGTAAGTGGGAGTTAGAAGTGGAGAGAAAAGGGGAAGGTGGAAGAGTAACAAGTGGAGACAAATTAGCATGAAAAAGAGATAAGTGGAGTTAGAAATGAGAGTGGAATTTAATAGTTAAAAATTATTAATTTCGTCATAATTAGAAAATTAGACAATTAAATAAATAAATTTATTTAATTGTGGTAAAAGGGGAAACGAGGTAAATAAATAATATATTAATTTACCAAAGGAATGACATTAGGATAGGAGGGCGAGATAAATAAATATTTTCCCCTATGACAAAGATTAAATAATTGATAAAATTATTTAATCAAAGACAAATTGATACGACATGATGAAATTAGAGGACAAAAATTAGTAATTAATTAAAAAAAACTCAATGTTTAATTAATGAAGAATGACACAATATTAGTGATCAAACACACAATACAAAAGACATGTTAAAAATGGAACCGAGAGGAAACCATTTTTTAGTGTCTACAGTTTGTATTTATAAAAATGGAAAGACAAAAGAAGTGAGTTGATCTCCATTAACCATTGTCCACTTCAAATTATCACCTCATTCTATTAATGACACATGATACCATATATCCATCTCAATAATACTCTTGTTATTAATTTGATACCATAGTTCCATCTCAATAATTTTGTTATTTTAATATCATATATCCAATGAGATGGACTAGATGAATTCCTCATCATAAAATATATAATATTGAAACTAGAAGATAAAATGTTTGCTTTTATTTATAAAATTAAAAGAACATAAAAGGAGTTAGTTGATCTCCTTTGTCCATTGTCCAATTCAAATTGTAAGCTCATTTTATCAATGACACATAATACCATATATCTATCTAAATAATAGTGTGAATCAAACAACCTAATTTTAGATGTGGATATGATTGCTTAGTGCTGAAACCAATCTATCATTTTGTTTTGAGCTTACATATTGAATTTAAAAAGATTTGTGAGATGCCTAAAGGTAGTTCTTGGTATGCATTTCTCATGTACAGTGTTATAGCAACCATAAATAAATAAGTATCATACCACAAAGGTGTTAATATGCATAAAAAAATCTTAGAATCTCAACTGAAGAGGCACAGGTGACCCCACAATTCAACACCTGTCATACAGTACAATTGTCGAAACATGCTTTAGAACTGTTACGAAAACTTCTGGTCTGTGACGCCATTGATTGCCTTCAAACAGCAAGTTTGTGGAGTTTTATATGAATCAATCAATAATAATGAATATGGCCCACAAAACAATAAAGCGACTGCCCTTCTGTTTCTGCTGAGGCGTCAGCATATTAATATCTAAGGAGTTTATCAAGTGCAATGCCAAAAAGTAGAGAGATTTTCTCATTCACATTACATTATTTGGCTGTGCAGGAGTGCAAAGGACAACCAAAAAAGTTAAATGACAATCTCGGAGCCTACAAGACAAAACAGTGTGTTGTGTGACGTGAAATTTACTTAGAAACAAAGAGGGTTTCTTAGAAACTAATATGTTCTTGATAACTGGGTTTTGACATGTAAAGCCATGAGTGTGCTTAATAGTTGTTCCAAAATGTATTGCGAGTCAAATTAGATTTTGATAAAATGCATGACATAATATATCAAAGACTCCTCCTTAATGTGTTTTAAACCTAAAATTTGTACACATGTACAAATGTTGTTCAAAGATTTGGATGCTCACTTTGTTATTAATAATTCTATTTTCGGGTCATTTTCTTACAATTGCTACATTACATGTTGATGTTCTTTATCTTGATTTTGGTGCATTCCTACAATAAATGCTTTGGGTTATTTTTTACAAAAAAAAGTTAATAAGAAGAAGCTTAGAGGTTACATTTCTAGCTCACACTTTGTTGTTAATAGCATACTACTTGTTGAATAATACTATTGATATTCTAAACTTGTATTGTTTTGTGTTTAGATCATAATTGATTTCTAATATACTATTTTTTAATGTCTCAAATTGGTCTTATTCCTCATCAAATCTATAAAGAGCGAAAGGAAATTGCACATAGGAAATAACTAAAGTACCTTGACATTCCATTGGGATTAAATATACAAGGGTTATGTATTGTTGCTAATTGGATTATTAGAGCTCTTAAAACTAAGGAACCTTCAATTTTTTTTTATCAATATACACTTAATACAACTTAAGTTAAAGAATCATGACAAGTTGTGAATTGGTTGTATATGATTTTGCTTTCTTATTTTCCAATATCAAATCTTACTTTCCGTTGCAATCTATTTGGAAGGCCTAGAAACATGTTTGTTAATTCTTAAAAATGAACGAATCCTCATTATAATAATGTTTTATTTTTGTCTATCCATTCATTTGTTGCCATAAAACAATACAACATCATGAATTTTTATTCAAAGATAAATTTTATCTTGTAGTAAATATGAGCTAAATTAAAAAAATTTAAACTAAAAACATTCCATCTATTTATTTTAAGTAAAAGATGGACTCCAAAAATAACTAGATTATATATATAATTTAAAATTATTTGAATTACATTCTCATATTTTTTTGGAAACTTCCAATAAAATTAAAAACATAAATTTATTTTTTATCATGACTCATGTATAAAGATGAAATACAAAAATTGAAATATGATCTAAATTTTTTATATGCTTATTAAATTAATGTTCTTGCAATCAAAGTGCCCAAAATAAAGTAAAATGCATGGGTATGCAAGGTTCACCATTAAAGGGCTAATTGAGTCTTTAGAAAAAACTGATTATATTATATTGGAATTTAAATTAAATTTGAAGTTTGATGCTAACATGACTCATTCACACTATAAGTTGTGAGAATAAAATATCACCTGCACCATCATTTTCCCTTGGTTATTTGTGATGTCTTTATAGGAAGATATTTGCATCTTATTTATGACTAAAACAATTACACAATCATTAAATTCTTAAAACTAATGCCATAGCTAATGACAAACAAGCCCAAAGATTAAACATTAATATATTTTTAAATGCTTCCTTTCAATTAACTTTATCTCTTGACTTTATTGAAATTGGTCACTTAGTCTCACTAACTAAAAAATGTCCATTAAATAAGAGTTTGTACTCAATTTCATGTAAGTTGCATTTATTTTTCTAGCGTTTTCAACTTAGTTATGAATTCTATGTTAAAATCTAAGGTGCACAATTAGCTTGTTTAAATTTATCAATTGACCAACCCAAGGCACATAATAATAATAAAGAGATCTTTTCTATCTCACTTCACATTGTGAAGTAATGAGATTCTGATTATTTTTTCTCATCAAGGCAAAAATTAATTAACATACCATGAAGAGCTACTCCATCTAGAATTCACACATTAAAAAACAACAAATAATAACAAAAAATTATAAGAATATAAATAACCCACTTTCATTTTCTTCAATAAAATGGAATTATAGATTAAAAAATTATAATGCTAAAACCACGGGTTTAAATCAATACAAAAATATCAACTCTTTGAAAAACTCTAGAATTCAATACCACAGTCTACACTAATGGAGTTGTCATGTGTAACTCTCATTTCCCTCTTTATTTGTGTTCCATAACATTCTTAGATTATCCTAGAAAGTGTATTCATTGATTTTCTAGTCTACTAAGAATTTTGATATGAAAGTTGAATTCTAGTGGCACAACTTTTGAAAGCCATAACTTTTGACTCGAGCATCTGATTGGATTGTACAATATATTGTGTGAAAGCTCATGAAGAGATCAAAGATTGTTTCATCTATGTTTTTGATATTTTTGTAGTCTTCCAAGGTCTACAAATTTGAGTTTGAAACTATATAGAAGATTTTTCTTGTGAGAAAAACATTAATATATCCTAAATGGTACACGATAGTGAGATGATTCTTTCACCATTTTCTTTATTTTTGACCTACATTGCATGTATAGGTCATCCTACTAAAAATTTTAGGCAATTAGTTTTTATCTTTTCAAAGTTTTGACAATCCTACATGTTGTAAGTGTCATCATGGGCTCAAAAACAATTAAACAAATCTACAACAATATTAGGAAAATATAACTATTTTGGGTAATGCAAGATTTCCCTTACACCACTAGATGCTTCTACATCAATAACCTATGGTAATATTAGTGGTGACCTTTTCATGTCTCTATATGTAGATAAAAACCAAGATAGTCAAACTCCACCTTGGACAGCCATAATGAATATTGAATGGGCCTTCCTCTACACTTAACTAGATATTATTAATACTACACATTTCCTCTACTTCTTCCCACATGTATATCCAAGTTTTTATCTATCTCTTCCTTCTCAGTAGTAGATTTTAGAATATCCCACTATGCTTCAATTGTTCCTTAAATGCATCTTTCACAATACTCTTTCAAATCAATAAGGTTGAACTTAGGTTATATGTTAATTCCACTTGGTAACTCTAGCTCATACGAATTTCCTAAATCAAGTTTCTCTAAAATCCTAGAAAACTTCGTTTTAACTTTTCATATGTTCTTATGGGTTATATTTCTTTCCTCAAATGAACTATAACTTCATCATTGACATTCACTTCTAGGAACATTTTATTTTGATTCACTTTTGCCTTGTGTTGAAATTCAACTTGGGTACATGCAAGAAGTTGAATCTCATTTTAGGGGAAGTTTTCATACCTTGGCAATCCCACTAGAAACTCGTACACATTTAGCTTTAGGAACGCAAACCAAAATTTTAAAACACATACGCATTTTGTTTTGTGTACCTGAGCCTAAATGGGTATATATTTTTGAAAAGCGTGTATGCATTTTTTAGAATGTGTATATGTATATGTGTATGTGTTTATGTGTGTATATATATATCGATCTATATATATATACATATATACATATATATATATATATATACATACATACATATATATATATATATGTATATATATATATGTATATATATATATATA
>MU227340.1:6473612-6484483 GCA_018584345.1 Thuja plicata | reverse complement strand
GGAGGAGGAGGAGGAGGAGGAGGAGGAGGAGGAGGAGGAGGCTCTGGAGCAGGAGTTCTGTTCATAATTCCTCAAGGCTACAAGACACCCAAGTCTTACAAGTTGATGTTTCCATGCATGAACAACATTTATGAATATGAAGCATTGGTAAATGGTCTTAAGCTTACCATGGAATGGAAGATTGTAGAGTTACACGTGTACGGTGACTCCCAACTCATTATCAATCAAGTCACTAGAGATTATTAGATGAAAGATGAGGAGTTGTTGCCCTCCAAGCAACTGGTTGATTACTTAAAGAAGTACTTTGTCTTCATCACATTCCAACAAATACCTAGAACAGAGAACAAAGATGCAGATGCTATGGTCAGATTGGCGTCCATGTTACCACTGGAGGAACATCAATTCCAGTATGAATTCTTGGTGGAAGAATTATCCTATCCTACCTTTAATACCCCTAAATATCAAGTAATCTATGCTTTGAAGACCCCAGACCAATCTTGGTATGCCAATTTATCATTTCTTACCTAACTGACCAAACTATTCCCAATGATCTATCCCAAAATGAAAAAAAGATCCTTGATTAGGACAGCATCGCGTTATGTCCTCATAACTAATAAATTATATCAAGGAGGTCTCAACGGTATGTTTCTTAGATGTTTAGAGCTTGAAGAGTCAGATCACGTGTTAAATGAAGTCCACGAAGGTGTATGTGGGTCACATTCAAACGGCTTTTTAGTAGCAAAGAAACTACTCAGAGTAGGCTATTACTGGCCTACCATGGAAAATGATGTTATTCAATTTTCCAAAACATTTCATAAATTCCAGACACATGGAAATCTCATCCATGCTCCTGCCAGAGAACTTATACCTTTCGTAACACATTAACCATTTCAACAATGGGCCTTTGACTTGGTTGGACAAATATATCCCAATTCTTCAAATGGACACAAGTTCATCATTACGACCACTGAGTATTTCTCGAAGTGGGTTGAAGTCATGCCGCTAATCAAAGCCACTGGCAAATAGGTGGCTACGTTCATTCTAAACTAAATTATCTATAGATATGGGATACCCTCTTCAATTGTAACAGACAATGGGGGCCAATTTAAAAATCAAGACATTGATGACCTTTGCGAATAGTTCCACATTACTCAACATTTCTCCTCAATCTATTACCCTCAAGGTAATGGACAGGCTAAGGCATCTAATAAGAATATTCTCAAGATCCTACATAGAACTGTGAGTAAGTCTTGTAGAGATTGGCATCTACAACTAAATCAGGCATCATGGGCCTACAAAACAAGCATTAGAACACTAACTGGGGCCACGCTATTTGCCTTGGTCTATGGCGCTAAAGAAGTACTACCTATTGAGGTTGAAATCCCCTCTTTGCGCATATCTTTACAAGGTCTTGTTACTGATGAGCAATACCGCATCGATAGGGTGAATGCACTAGAATTACTTGATGAGCGCAGGCAACAAGTGTTTGATCATCTAAAGGTCTACCAAGCATGAATGTCCAAAGGGTACAACAAAAAGGTCAAACCATGAAATTTTTAGGTGGGGGATCTTGTCCTAAAAGAGAATCCTAAGAACCAGCCTAACCGAGAACAAAAAAGAAATTTCAAACCTAATTGGTTAGGACCTTATGTTATCACTGCTACTTTTGGGACTAGAGCTTATCAACTAGCTACACCTAAGGGAGACGATCTTCCAGATCCTATAAACAATTTGCATTTGAAGCGGTTCTACGCTTGATGTTCAGTTAGCAGAGCTTGTATAGTAAATATTTCTCAGAAAATACCAAAAACATTCAAAAAATTAAACCCGAAGAAATCCCAAAATAGTTGAAAAAGTCCTGAAGAAAGGTATCCTTGGTGAAAACCTAGAAAATAGGTGCCTTGATACTACAAAAACATTCAAAAAAGAAAAAATAGCAAAAAAATTGAAAAAGAGAAACTGCCTTGATGAGAACTTGGTAAAACAGGCATCCTGGTAGAAAAAAGAATAAAAGTTTTTCCAAGTGGTGAAAACATGGCAATTAGGCATCACTTTTATTTTGCGCTCTATCTATCAATGCATTGCTGATACTACACCTTCACCATTTCACCTGTGCTAAAAGTTGACTTTGTTTCCTTACGAAGATCTTATCCTCGCTTGGGATTTGTCTGCATTTCTGTCTTAGGATCAAGTCATTCTACATTGGGGGCATCTTTTGCTGGCATATTAGGTCATGTCTGCTAGTTCATAGGATGTTTTGTCTCATGACACAATGACACTCAATTTTTTTACTAAAATATCACTTTCACGAAACAAGGCTAGCACAAAAATTGTATTAACATGAACGGTGTTCCTAAGACCTACATTGTCTTGCAAATAGGAAGGAAGTTATACACAGACATGGAACACATATTGCTTGAATCTAACTTTTGGTTGATGAATCTGTACTGTGCTTGAAAAATGAATCAATAGTATTTCTCAATATTACCTAAACACAGTTTGAGCCTGGTTTGATTATGACTCTTTTATGTACCCATGATGTTTTCACTGGGGCCATCTAATCAGTTATGAATTTTATTTGATCGATTCTCAATTGATGATTGTTATGTCTTCTGAGTTACTCCATGATGTCTGTACAAAGATAAAGAGTCGCAAGGACAAGGGGCATAACATTTTCTTGGTTTTCTACATATGGTGATTGTTCCAAATGATCCTACAAATTTCACCTAACTTGGATGTTTATGGTAAGAGATGCCAACATGAGCGGATAGCCGCATATATCACGATCTTTATTATGTGTAAACTACGGTGAGGTTGGAACAATTTCCTTGTCTATTTTCTAAACTCAGATTCTCACTAAGGTATACAAATCATAATGTACCCAAGGATATGAATTTTGAAGGTCATTGCGGGTCCAATATCTTTCCTTACATAGATTGTGATATAGTAAAAGGAAGATGACTATTTTGTTGTCCTGGCTTCTATGCCTTGATGCCAATTCTATTTCTGACATTTCATCTAATAAATATAGTATTTATACTTTCATAAAATCAGTGGGTATTAGTGATTGTTGTACTATCAGATGGTATCCATTCTGAAAAGCACCCAATGATGATAAAAATGTCCAATATCTACCAATTAGTGACAAGTCCTAAGAGTCTACATATAGATGCATTTAGAGATTGCATGATTAATTTTGAAAGAACAAAATCATAAGGAACTTGAGCTCAAAATCATTTCTATCTTTTGAAAACCAAGTTAATTACATAATCAATGATTCATGAAATCTCAGATCTATCGAGAACGAAATCAAACTCACCTTTTTAAACGTGATTAACTTGGTAAAACATGTGTTTTCTCAAAAACACACCTTCATTTCTTCACTTCTTTTATTTCCTTCTTTCTTGACCTACCCGATCACATCAAGTGATACATCATTGTAATAGAGGTATTTTATTTCTTTTTCCTTCGATTTCATTCCCGAGGGGGCATGATCACACTATATTCAATAAAATTCTTTCTCAAAACAACATTAAAAATGACTTCATTATCAAACAACTAGGGGCATGACAGTTTCCTTAACTAAGTCAGAACTGTTGGATAGAAAGCTTTGGTTCTCTTAAGCTAGATATCTTGTGTTTCCTCATTTTAAAAGATTCTTACTAAAGCTCCTAGAAGCTTCATATTGACTTTTGAATGACAACCAAATTCAGAAACAATATTATCAATTTTTGGATGACAACCAAGTTTAGAATTGGTATCTTTAAGATCTTTATGTATTGACCTTTGTACAAAAACCAAGTTCAAAGTCAATTCTATCAGTCTAGTTCAATCAAGTGCAAAACAGATCTCATCAGGCATTTCGTTCGATCATGAGAAAAATTCTCAATCTTTTTGAAGACAACATAAAAAACTTTCTTTGAATCAATATGTTGCTCACACATCAATTCAAAGAGGGGAAAATGTAACCACCTGGATTTTGTCTTCTCTGACTATAAAACATATTTTCCCTAAGTGTGATTATACCCCCAATTATGTTTAGACAACTCTTGAATCGGCTAGCATAATTCATTCAAATCAAATTTAATCTCCTATGTGATCTAATCACTAAATTTTATTAATCACCTAAGCCAATCAAATCAATTTAAATAAAAAAATTTCAAATCAATACCTGGCTAAGGTAATTAATTTAAAAGGAATTAAATAAATCGCTATTATATAAAACCACTTGCAAAAACCCTATCTTCTAGCCTAAATTAATCTAATTAATTGGCTATAGTCCTAATTAATTATCTAAAGCATTCAAATTCTTAAATAATTAATATTACTATTTTTGAATGAATATATTTAATATAATTCATTTCATTAATATTCCCCTAAACCCCAACTTAACCTACTACAAACCACTTTGACCCTAGGTTCAAACCCACCCAGCCTATTCAGCCCATGCTAAATCTAATCCTAATCCTAACCCATTCTAACCCACCTCCTAATGATGTCACATTCCTAAGAATGTGATTAGGAACTCAACCCACTTGAGAAAGTCAACTTTCTCAAGCTTGACTCTCTCCAAGTTCACCTTCTCAAGCTTACCTCTTACACCCTCACCATGCCTCTTAAATGCTTGCATTTAATGCATATTCCTCAAGCCCATGCCTCATGAATTCCTTTGGCATTTATTCCTATTACACCTCATTAATGGGTTTTACAACTCCATTAATGACCCTTGTCCCACCTATCTCTCTGCATTTCTTCTATAAATAGAAGGAGTTTTTGAGCACAAATAACCCTGAATTTTAGATTGAAAATGTATTTTTATGCTGCTTAGATCATTTGTGAATTCATGTTGCATTTTAGCTTTAATATTAGGCCTTGTTATTATCTTCATTTTTAGAGCTAATATGCATGTTTCTTTATCATTTAGATTAGTTTTGATTCAAATATTTCATGCTAGGTTGTATATGTCGCTGGAAAAGGCATATAATTTGAGGGCTATTATGTTGTTTTTCACACTCCTCCTAGCTAGAAAGCAATAGATCAATTTTAGTGGATTTCTATGCTTTACTAACCCCATTTTCACTAACGTAATGATCTATTGAAGTGTTGTGTCGCAGGTAATAGGTGTACTATTTCACACACACATAAATCATATTTCCCTTTATTCCTTTCCCCTCTCTCACTCTCTCCATACTTCCCTTCTCCCCCTCTTCCTCATCTCTCCCCCCTCTCCCCTCTCTCTCTCAACCATAAACCTTAAACTTTAAAATATAATCCGTAAACCTCAAATCCTATATCCATAAGCCCTAAACCTTAAATAATTTCCCCTTTCTTCCTTTCCTCCTCTCTCACTCTCTCCCTCTCTTCCCGATCTCCATTCCACTATTTCTGTTTCCCCTTCTCTCATTCTCTCCCCAATCTCCTTAGGTAAACCTTAATCTTAAAATTCAACATAATTGAACACTATAACAATTGAAACAACCCTAAACCTAATTTGACACTAAACACTAGATCAAGCTACACAATATCGATCGCTACAACAATCTAATTGAACACTACACCCAAATGAATCTTTAACCTAAACCAAATTGAACTCTCAAGGTAAAGAATATTTCAACCATCAGCCTAACACTGACTCAAATTCAACCTTTACCATAAACCTAATTGAACAATACAATAAAATTAAATGCTAACCTTGAATTTATTAAATTTTTTAGTTAGTGTAAGAATTCAATTTAACTTATATATCAACCAAGCTCATTGTAATTAGGGTTCAAATTAAGTTAGGGCTTTAAAAAGGTTACAAATATAATTTAATTAGAACTACTATTGCATTAGGGTTTTAGTTATGATAAAATTAGGATTATACTTTAATAATTGTTAAAGTTCAATATGAGTTTTCATTTAATAAGAGAAGACTTAAATTTTGTTTATATATAAAAGTAAATTTAAATGTAAAAATATTAATTATTTAAAATTTTATATAAATAACAATGAGAAATAAATGACTAAACTTATAAATTAAAATTCAATGTTAATGATAATATCACTATGGCTATAAGTGCAAAATTCTAAATATACAATTCCTATTTTAAAAAAATTAATTGTAATTCTAAATTTGATTTGAACTGTCACTTTATTAATTATTTGTTAATGTTAATATCATTATCAGTATCCCACTTTAATGAATTCCTTGTACTTATCTTGTTTTTAATTATCACAACTAATTTTCACTCTAAATAATTTGACATGAATATTGATGAATAATAAAAGACAATATTTAAAAATTAACTAAATAAATTAAAAAGAAAAAATATATTTATTTGCAAGTTCCAATGGGACAACAAACAACCCTTCAACTCAACAAGCATGGTATAATTTTTCATAAGCTAATAGCCTTTATATAATTAATTCCTAAAGAATATTAAATAAAAATAAATAAATTTTATTATTTAAATTCAATAAAGCCCCACTTAATGATCAATTTATTATTTATTATTACTTTATTAACAAGTTATATAGGAATTAGTTTATTTATCGAGCCACAAATCCTAAATTAGTTTAGTTTATATATATAGTGGATCATGCTCTAGGAAAATTTGGTGTAGTTGTGTGGATGAGTCGTTGCCCTTGACAAATTTGGTGGAATTGATACCCCAGTCCTTAGCTCTTAGCTAAAAATATTAAAATTCTTTGGAACTTGATACCAGCCTTTTAGATCATTTATTATAGTCTTTAGGGATTTAAAACTTGGTGGATAGTATCATCAAGAAACATGTCATCAGCCTCATGAGTTATAATCAATCAACTCAGCAACAACCCTAATTTAACTTTTAGAGATTAATTTCCTTATATCTTCCAATATATTATTTTTATTTTTAAATAATTTTTTTTTTTACTATTTCTCATAAGTACTTGGTTTTACAATGGTATTCAATATATATGTTCTCTTTGTTTGATTGAATATATCATTTTTCATGTTATTAAATCTTTATTTCTAAATGAAATGTTTTAAAAGAAAATGAATTACAAATTATGAAAATATTAGCTATCAATTCTTTTTGCTATCTTATATGGGAGCATGAATCTATACTAATACTTCTTTTATTAAAAATCAAAGATTACTTCTTTTATTAAAAACCAAAGATTGAAAGGTTGAACTCCACTAAAATTCTTTGGAATGGGATACCAACCTTTATTTCATTCCTAAAACTTTAAACCTTGGTAGATGAGGTAATGAAGGAATATATCACTCTTATCAATTATTATCAATCAACCAACCTACAAACGTATTTTTATTTTTATAAAATTTTTTTATTGATTATTAATAAAAAAATATAATTAAATTATAGGATAATTATTTATTGTACTTGCCGTATGCAATACTATTGTATTTACTTGTGTGAAATAGTGAATTAATTTCCAATAAATCAAAACACTTTATTTTTATGTTTTGAAAAAATCATTGTTTCTATAAAGTTCCAATTTATATTTTTGATTTTTTCCCAATAAAAAGATTATTTATTTCAAATATTATTTGTTAAACAAATTTGTGTTATATTCGGAGGATACTCCAGATTGCATTTTTTTCTACAAGATTTTCCATCTGCACATTATAAAATTGCAATTTAAAAAAAAAATTTATTTTTTATTTATGTTTTAAAGAAAAGTATGATATTTTTAACAATAGATAAATTTTGACAAGGGCTTTCCTAGTCCTTCTGGTTCTAAAGGTTGTTACACCCCTATCGCTAGCCCTAATTCCTCAGAAACTCACCTGACCCCAGATTCCTTGGCTACCTCCAAGCGAGACCATACCCCTAAAGCCACTAACCAGTGCCCCTCTAAAAAAAGTAAAAATATTTTAATTAATCTAGACTATGTTGAGATTATGGATCCCCAGAATGGCCAAACTTGCCGCTCGACCAGACTGGCAAAGGGAGATGACAAAAAAGTTAAAAAAAAAGGTTAAACCAGGAGGATTTCTCGGTAGGATCTGATAGCCACGAAGGTGTGGATAATATTTTGAATCTGATGAAGGAAAAATATATAAACTTGAACATGTCTATAAAGAAGGTGGGGGAGATGAAGATTGTCTTGGAATAGGTTGTTTAGACGGGCAACGACAGGGTGGTGGGCAAATTTAAACACCAAATTTCCCAACTAGAGAAAAATGTGGCCCAGCTGAAGGTGGATATGGAGGGAATCAATAAACAACTTATGGACATCAACAAGTTTGTGTTGAAGGTCATGCATGCTTCCTCAACCACCCTCAATATTTTAAATGAGAAGGCTTCTGATGGGCAGGTGGCGGAGGAGGATAACCCTCGCGAACTTGAGGTTTCTACAAGAGGAGTGGGAAGACTTCTTATTGTTGAAGTGCCTATGGAAAGGACACTAACCCTGCTTCTGGTTTCTAGAGATGTTGTTGCTAGCCATTTAGGCTATGGGTTCTTTTTTGGTTATAGTTTTAATGCTAAGACTTTTACGATGGTTTTCAGCCTTGTGTGGCAAGTTTTTAATATGTTTAAGCTTATACTGTTAACTCGATGGTTTTTGATACTAAGCATATGTGTTGGTGCTCTAGTTTCTTTATTTTAGTTTTTGATAGAGGTAGATGAGTGTGTTGTTTTTCTTTGATTCACACTCTAGGTTTGGTTAATATGTTGTTAATGCTTCTCTAGAGTGTTGTTTATGTACCTCGGGACAACACCCTCTTGCCGCTGCCTTTATAAAAAACCATAGATAAAATTAAAAATATAACAAAGATTTAATCTTTTTTAATAATTCTTTACTTTAGGAAAGAGCTTATCTTTTTTCCATTTTTCTCTATCTTTTAAGAAATATTTATATTTATATTTTATAGAATATTAATGTTTTCAATAATTTTCTAATATTTTATTGAAGATTAATATTTCTTAAACATGTTTGAATAATTCTTAATATCTCATAACAATTCTCTATATTTTAGGGAATGATAGTATTTTTAACATTTCTTGTATTTTAAGGAATACTAATATTTCTTCACAAATTTCCTATATTAACAATTCTTTATATTTTAAGAAATACAAATATTTTTAATACAATATTTATTGAATTTCCGTAATAGATCAATGGAACAATTTGACAACTTGATATTTAAAATTGTTTTTAAATTCTGTAATTCAGAGAGTATCATGATATTGAGGTTCCTTTAGTAATTTCATACAAAGATATTTTTTATTCATTTATCTTATATATGAAAAAACCTCTGGTCTGTGATGCCATTCATTGCCTTTAAATGCCAGGTTGAGGAGTTTTATAACAAAAATAAATAATATTTATATGGTCCACTATAAATAAAGCTGAGCATATTGAGATGTAAGGAGTTTTATTGATGCAATGCTAAAATGTACAGATACTTTCTCTTCATCCACATTACATTATTTGATTGGGAAGGACTGCCAAAAGAGTTAAAACTTAGATGATTTCATACCCTGCAAGACAAAACACTGTGTTTGGGGAAACATTAACTAAAATTATTTAGATATAAAGTTTGCTTACGCTGGTACAAAAATAGTTTTCCAATGAATGAGTGGACTTAGGAAAGTTAAAAGAGTAGTTTAATGGGATCCATGAAACAAATATTATTGCTCTACTTTTATTGCATTTGCCCAAAGCTGTGTAACGTGAAATTTACTTTCCATGCATGGCACCCAACTGTCGTATGATTTTTCTGCTAAATTGTGTTGTTAATTGATGTACTTTTGTAGCTTAATGGCATTGTACTAAGTACTCCATGCTCTTTGGGATGCACTCTAGAGCCTCTAGAAGAACGAGTCTGCTCCATTGGAAAACTCATTATTGTTGGACAAAAGTTTTACCTTGAGAGCTTCAACTCAAATTTTTATCAAAGCTATTTAATAAAGCCTTGTTCCCTACCCACGAACCCTTCTCTACTTGTCTAATTATGTTGTTCTCAGTATTTTTTTTCAAAAAATACTTGTGGAGAAGAAAATTATTTGAATGATATTGAAAAGTCGGTTAAAGAGAGTATTCTTTTCATAACGATCATTTTTTTTGGTTGTACTTTTTCTTTTCAAGTTAATGCACTTTTTAATATGATCTCCATACAAAGGTTAGATATTGGTGGACTTTTAGTAGAATGTCAATAAATTGTGTTCAAGTATGTTAGTCATTTTCTTAATGTTCTATTTCACATGTGTATATGAGAACAAATTCTTGTGAGAGGAAATTATGTTAAAAACTAAACATAATTTTCTATCAAAATTTGTTCAAATGATTGATATGGACTATTGAAGTATCATGTCTTTAACAAAATAATAGAAAATCTTAGGCAATTTTCTACTAATAAAAATTGAATATCTATCATGGATTGTAAACTTATCATGTCTTTAGCAACATAATGTTGGAAAGTGACATTACAAGCAATTGTTATTTTGTCATTGATGTCAAACCTTTTACTGGTGAGACTATTGCTATTTATTTGAATACCATATCTATTGTTGATGAAGAAGATTTAACAAGAAGACCAAGTGAATGGTTGAGTTAAGGCAATTCAAAGGGTATTTGATCAGTTGGCACTCTGGCAAAGTAATTAGTTGTTTATCTTTCAAAGATAGTTTTTATGGCTGTTCTATGCCGAGCAAGTTTGGCTTGTGCCGAGCAAAGTTGCTTGTGACGAGTAAAGTTTCTTGTGATGAGTAAAGTTGCTCAATGCCGAGCACCATTGAAATTGCCGAGTGGAAACAGTAATGAAGGCCGACTTACAGTAATTTGATTATTGATGAGATTTGAGATCTCTGACCGACTTAGTTGATTTTATTGGGATATGCAATGTTAATTAAAGATTGATCCACATCATTTAATGTATG
>MU227340.1:6410230-6428063 GCA_018584345.1 Thuja plicata | reverse complement strand
CTTATCTTCCCTTAATCACAATCACAATTGCAATATACAATCAACACAAATAACAATTAACAATTCAAACCCTCTCCTTAAACCACAATTTTACTCCTTTACATTTTAGTAACATAACATTCACATCAACATTCAATCATATCTCTTTTTTTTTATGTTACAGAACTAAAAAAATTATAATATATGAGGCGAATGATTTTATTTTTAAGGGAAAAAAATTTGCACTAGTGAATTTTATCTGCCGTTTGAAATTATATTTATTTTAATTGGCTAATCTATTGTTAAATATGGGAAAAATAAATATTTTATTTGGCCATTTTCAAAAGATGGGACTCATCAATGCGTCATGTGGGCCAACGCCAACTAATAACTTGTTTCTAGATTAAACACATTGGTATCGATAAGCATGAAAAGTTACATCGAAACGCAACCTAACATTAACATCCATCATTTTAGAATGTTAAATGTCTTATTTGAGATTGTTTGATTATCCTAGATCAATGGCTGAAGTTTATTTTCAGCCCAATATCTTGAAGGAAACATAGTTCTCCAAGAAGTCACTAGAATGATGACACGTCTCAAATTAATATGCACCTTAACAATTATATAATTAATGGAAATCATGTAATGACATCATTATTTACATGTGTCAAGTCTTACATTTGTTTATGTGGACGGTTGATAATATATCATAGTTGTAGTTCATAAAAGAAATGTTTTATCACTGACACTAAATTTGGCTATTTCTAATTTCACACAGCCATGCATTTAATATAAAAGATTTAAATAATTCCAAAGATAAATGAACTAATTTCACATACTTGTGCATATTTAATATGAAATATTTGTAGAATTTTGAAGGAAAAATGAATTAATTAGGTTAGAGAAAGAATTGAGGGCTATTTATAGATGATCTACGCTTCTTTCTTCTTTAATTCTTCTTTGGTTTGGGTCTGCCTTTGCTAGTGCTTGAAAGATTGCCTCTGGTTTAGGTCTTTAGGTTGTGCTTGTATAATTTTTGATATTATAGTTGATTTTTGAAGATGGACACTCCAATCCATTTGATAAGCACATCTGCGGAGGAACAAAAGGCCTTTTTGCAAGGAGTTTGGTCCCTTAACAACTGAAGTTGTGAGGATGGTGTTGGGCCGTGAATTTTTGGAAAATGGTGATAGGTACTGAGTTAACACAGACATTACACCCCATTTTTTTGCATCTCTTATTGACCTCGGGGGAGAGAAGGTGGATATGCTCCATCTGTTAAGGAAGCTATTCAAACATGAATTCCTGGGTGACGTTATTGAGGTTTCTGTTTATGGATAATTAGGGGTGGTGGATCCCTTAGGCAAGTGATTTATGCAAGGTTCTTGAGTCAGACCAATATGTGGCCATTCAACCTTTTCTTTTGAACATGAATGTTCAGCAGTTGACATGCCATAGGAAATGGGCACAGATTGGTAGGGATTTTCTTCACAAATGGTTTATGTTGGATGACTTGGTGGACTACGGATGGTTGTATGAATTTGCAGAGCTTATCATCTTTGAAAAGTTCTACTTAGACGGAGGGGAAAATCCTTAGTGTTGTGTCCCTATGGCCTTTGCCTGAAATTTTTAAATTTTCACTCTAGTAGGTTTTTTCTTTAAAGTTTTGTAGGTACTTCAAGTCTCCAAGTTCGAAATTCAGAATATTGTAAATTTATAGAAAATATTAATGAAAAGTTTGCAACTTCACTTTAGTTTGTTTTTATGGATTTAATTGTAAAATATGTATGTGTGACATATGTGATTTTATAATTTGTGAAATTGAAAATGAACCAAACAAATGTTAATGTATGACAATATGTTATTTATTTAATAGTAATAACTTAATATTACTTGACTTTTGCATGTATAATGTCACATGTGTGACTGCCGAATTATGAAAGTTTAAAGTATTTATTCTTCAAACTTTAAAGTAAAACTTAAATCTAAAATTAGCAAATGCATAAAACATCTAATAATTACAATTTCCAAATTCCCAGTCACATTGAGTTAATATCGCCTCTTTGGTAGTGGAGTTGTCCACCGTCAGTGGAAAATGCAAGTGGTATGTACATTTGGCAACTACACGTGGTATCTACATTGTACTATCAACTATGAGAATTGATACTGTTGACATGTACCTTAAACCTATTTGTTTAGAATTCTAAATTGTAAACGTATTAATCAAGACCATTGATTGATCGTAGATCAATGGCTAGAGTTTTACCTTCGGCGTAGTTTCTTGAAAGAAATTGATTTTTGCAAGAAGTCTGTTGAATGGATACACGTCACAAGATTGGCACAATAACTTGCAAGAAATGAATGTCTTTCTAGAGTGACTGTGACATTATTTATCCATCAGGCATGTCGCATGGTTTCCAAAATTGTATCAGTACAAACTATAGTTATTAGAATAGTGACTATATTAGTAATTTCCCACACTCATGCATTAATGGGAATAATTTACCTAAAGATATGGAAGATATGGAACAAGTATATTAATAGACTTTCTTGCTTGCTTCTTCATCAATTTCAATTTACTTTTTCCTTTTAGCCTTTTCCGTCTGGTTTTATGTTTTTAGATATGTGATTCTATAGATTTGTAGAATTTCAATTTTCTGTGTGTAGTTTGAAGATTTAGGTTTTTATTTTAGGCCCTAGGGTATTGAGGCTCTGCAAGTAGATATGGACACACCAATTAGGTTGATAACTACATCCACTGATGAGAAAAGGCCCTTTTTGGGCAGGATACCAAATGAAATTCTCACTTCTATTTGCAAGGAAGTAGGGTCTTTCATTAACAATGTTGTGTTGATGGTGCTCGACCATGAGTTCATTCACAACGAGAAGAGATACCGTGTCAGCACGAACATTATGTCCCACTTCCTTGCATCTCTTATCAACCTCAGAGGAGAGAAGGTAGACATGCTTGTTTCGTTGCGGAATATTTTCAAGGATCAATTTCTGGTGGACGACGTCCCAGTCGTTGTCTTCGCAGAACTGGGGTTGGTTATTCCTTGGGCTGATGAAATTGAAAAGCTTATATAGAGAGGCAAAAATGTGGAAAGGAAACCCTTCCTACTGAACCTTAATGAAAGGTAGCTAACGTGACATCAGAAGTAGGTGCGGCTGGGGAGGGACTTCCTGCGGAAGTGGATTCACCTCAACGACTTTGAGGAGACGGACTACACCTGGCTTGAAAAATTCAGGGAGATCATCCTCCATAGACAATTATTCTTAGATAGGGATGGATATGAATACCTTTAGTGTTTCTATTCTTGAAATGGGGTTTCTGCATTTCATTTTGTTTTTTTGGTTTTTTCTTATATGATCAACTAGTGCCCTTGTTGCAACAAATTTTGTAACTATTTGGATGCTTCCCATTTTGTAGGGGTTTACGGTGTGACTATAGTCTAAAGTTAAACTCTATAATTATAAAGTAATTATAAAGTATACTATAATTTTAGTGAAGTAAATTTTTGAAATATTTAATGAAAATTTTGTTGTTCGAATCTTAATGAATGATAATAGATTCTCTGGACTCTTCACTCTGTAATTTTATTTAAATTGCATAATTATTGTAATTTTTCTATCTTCCAATGAGACATGTATTAGTGTGTGAGATAATAGACTGTCTGCATAATTTTGTTTAATTGCAATTTTGTAAAGAAATCTAAAGACTTTACTATTGATAAATGATAAATAATAAATTATATGCCCGTTCACATTGCCAAATCAATGTGTGAATCTGTGATATCATATAATATAAACCAAAAAATGTAACAATGGTTAATGTATGTGTGTGATTTACTTAAGAGTAATAACTTAACTTTTCCATGTCAATGACAAATGTATTATCATAATGTGTCATGTGTGTGATTGCAAATGTGGAATTTTAGAAATTTGAAGCATTTTATAAATCATGGGTAGTAATAAATTAATAAATAATTAGACAGTTATGTGTGATTGCAATAATTTAGTTAGTTGTTTTTATATTAGACAGTTTCAATATTTAATCTAATTTTAATTTAATAAGTTTTTGGTGTATGTTGTTACGTGTAACTATATTTCTAGTGACTGTTGGATGAGTAGAGATCAACGACGTATTGTGTATTTCAGGCTGAAAGGGAAAAAAAACCCCATTTTTGTAATCCTATTCCGAAATCATGACACGTGACCACTCACACAATTGGTGTCATCTGATAAATATAATTCAAATTTTTTTCATTTATTTCTTTAATGGGACCCGCCACACATGATAGTGACTACCAACGACTGTTGGATGAGCATAGATCAACGACGTGTAGTGTATCTCAGGTCAAAAGGAAAAGAAAACCCATTTTTGAAAACCTAATCCAGAATGATGACATGCGTACACTCATTCAATCGGTGCCATTCGATGACGACTGAACGACCAAAAGATAAAGGAAGATTAAAATAAACTAGCAACCATTGGATGAGCACAGATCAATAACGTGCAGTGTATTTTGGGCTGAAAGGGAAAATAAATCCCATTTTTGCAAACCTATTCTAAAATCATGACATGTGTACACTCAACTATGTTTAATTAATATCATAATTGGAGTAAAACAATAACTTAACATTTAATAAGTAATAAGCTCAATTTGACCACAGACCAAATAATTAAGTGACACGTGTCCTAGTGACCTCAGATATCTGGAAAAGCAATAAAAGTTAACACAAGTGGCGAGTCACGACTGAAGATTTAGTACTACTCATGATTGTACAATTTAACCTAAGTTTTTATATTTTCAGTTCTTACTAGTATACTGTATTGGAGATTTAGAAATTGGTTATGGCTTCTAGGTTGAGGATTGAGGAATGCAATAGAGTCTCTCAGCTCTCTTTCCACTCACAGTCTACACAAATTGAATTTTTGGGTAAGATCCTGAACACCCACGTCTCGCCCTTTAAATTTTTCAAATCTAGTGGTTTACTATTTAGATTGTAGTCATAGAATTAGGGTTGAATTTTCAAACTCACAAATAGTAAATAGTAGCTATCACCTGTGTAGAATTGTAGCTATCACCTCTGTAGAATTTTTTGAATTTTCATGCAAGTAAATAATAATACTAGTATACCACAGTCCACGATGGCAAAAAAAAATACCAAGAGTACGATTAAAGGGAAAAGAAAGAAAATAGAGATAATAGACTTCCACAAACTGGTTAAAACACTAGGTTTCACTGAATGAATTCCATGTGTTTTTCATCCTGTTATTCATGGAAATAAGGGAATCATGGAAATTAGATTTGCACTTGAAAATAAGTAGAAATATCCAATGAAGGATTCAAAATTTTTTCCATTTAACAACACGTTAAAGGCAAAGAAAAATAAAATTGCAGCATGGGCTGTTGGGTCAGTACGCATGTCATTACCTCAAGTATTCCCTTGTCCAGAAATTGTCATGCTCTACACTGAAGATTATGATGAAAATAGAAAAGCAATTGTCAATAAAAATACTCAGGAGGAAATTTTGTTGATAACAAAGACTGAATTTGCTAGTCTGTTGGACCTAGGGTTTGAAGCACAAAAATCAAACGTGCACATTAACCTAGGAAAACTGGCAGAGAATTATGAAAAAATAGATGCAAAATAGAAAGATACGTATATCAGAGGAATAACAAGTTGTTCTAGTATGGATCCAGATCATAAGCCTCCTTATGATTATGATATTTTTGTGCAATGGGTTAAGGATAGTATTTCCTTGCTAGCATTGTTTTTGGGATTGGATAGTATCAAAGAAGTGGATGCCAACATTCTTGAAATGATTTTTCCTATTCATTATGAAAAAGAACCAGTAAAATATAATTTTATTGAGCACAATGTTCATTGCATGCAAGAAAAAATACTAATGATTAAAAGAGGTTCACAGAAGACGTTTAGGTTCACAACCTACTTGTTCTATGTTCTTTTAGCAAAGCATCATGCAATATTTTAGACAAACAAGCTTCAAAGTCAGGTCCAAAATGCACAATATGAATGGACACCTGAGATAAGGATGAGTGATAATAGAAGGAATTATAAAAAATTTGTAGACTTCTTTTTGGCACCAATGTATCATAAAATTATAGGCACTCCATTTCCTTGATTGCATGTGTCTTGTAGAGATTGCATTCAACTCGGAAGTCAAATACAATTGGCTGACTGGTACTTCATGGAAGACTACATTGTGTTAAGGTTTTACGGTTCAGTGGTAGAACCCTACAAACTTCCAATACATGTTACAAAGAGGGTATTTGCATTGGAATATGTTCGGTAGATGGAGAGCACATATGTACTCTTTAATGGTCAGCAGAAGAAAATGATATTTCCTTACTTGCCTTTCTCATTGGGAGGGTTCACATTTGAGAGAAAATGATTCTAAGTGGCAGAGGCTTTTTTTTTCAATTTTTCTCTTTTTTACTGACAATCACTGGCAGTATGATCTACTAAAAATAATTGGAATAAATCTTAGAGCGAATGGGAGATCCACAAGAAAATGTCAACATGAGAGTATGCCATTGATAAAAATATTAAAAAACATGGAGTCCTGGGATGAGGTCAAAAAAGAGATGGAGAAATACGCTAGTGAAAATAATATTTCTGTACAAGAATTGTCATCACAAATTATGGCATTGCACAAGCAGAAAGGAAAAGTGCAGCATAGGACATCATAGAATTTCTACCAGCAAGATGCTCAACCATCTACAAAAGCTATTCGAACAACCTAGCTTTTCAATGTAAAGATGATAATTGGACGACAACCAAAATTAAAGATTTTTGGGAAATGAGGAAGAATCTCGGCAAGCCAAAGACTTCTGCAGATCTTTATGATCTAGATGATGATGAAATATGTAGCAATTTGTGGAATGCAAAGAATCCTAGTCAAGCACATCCTAGAGATTATAATGATCAAGATATTGGTCTTGATGGGCGTTATTCTGTGATAATTGAGCTATTGGAGTCAGTGTGTCCACAAAAAAATATATGGAAAAGGGGTAGAGATGGTAGAAAAACATGGGTTTCTAGGTAGGGGTGGTCTGGGTCCCACAGGAGAAGGGAATTGGTATCCAATTGCCACACCTGCTCCATGAAAATGTGGTAGGACACTAGTAATTGGAGGTTCATTAGAAAAAGATACTACTCAATCTCATACCATTCCACCTTCATTTGTTCTAGCTTCAAATCCAGTTCCACCTTTTCCAACCACTCAGAT
The DNA here is from genome assembly GCA_018584345.1 of Thuja plicata. Taxonomy (NCBI): domain Eukaryota; kingdom Viridiplantae; phylum Streptophyta; class Pinopsida; order Cupressales; family Cupressaceae; genus Thuja; species Thuja plicata. Next base: position 6,420,823 of record MU227340.1, on the reverse strand, counting down.
TCAATCTAAATCAAGTGCCACTCCCACTGGTGTGGATGGCATGGGTAGTACTAGTGGTCTGAAAAGGACATTACAACTGGAAATGATATCAGTGGATCCTAGAGATCAAGACAGTATAAAGAAGCAAAATTTTATTACAATAATGCCAATGGTGTATGTGACTGTAAGTCCAAGAATTACCACACCTTTAAGACAAAACCCTCCGAGCAGTCCAAATACTCCACTTGTAATCGGTCATCTTATTACTGTTACTAATCCTCATGGTGCAATTATTAGAACCATAGATGGGATCTCGTACATCGTTGCAAGTTCTATTTCACCTTTCAAACATTCAATTGTGTTAGAAAACCCTGATTTTCATTACAATCATTTTGTAACTAACTTTGAACAAACGAAAAATAGGAATAGAAAAAATACTAAGAGATTGAAGAGGGATGCATTTGCTACATCTCGTCCTGTAGAACCTGCATTGAATAGGTTATTTCCCACATATGACCCAAAGAAAGAAATGATGGAGTTCATGGTTTTTATGCCCCCATCTAGAGATAACAATCCACCAGAGAGTCAAAAGGATCCATCTAAATTTCAAGTTAGCACCCTCCAAATGGATTTATCCAAAATTAAAAATGTGGACAAGATAAATGTGTCAAAAATGACCAACCAAGTGGTTTAGAGTTCAGTGATGAAGTTGGAGAGAGAGAATGGAAAGCTTCAGAGAAGAATAGAAAAGTTATAGGCAAACCTGCCAAATGAAAAGGCAAAGGAGAAAGAAACAGATAACAGGTGCAAAGAATTAGAGAAAAGGAAAAAAAAATATCCTCTAAGGAATCAATTGGACAACAAGAACATATGGAGGCAAAACTGAAATTTGTGAGGGAAAAATTGGAAGAGAGTAATAAAAATCTTGAGGATGAAAAATCCTCTTCTTTATTTTTATACAAAAGCGTGAGAGTGCGGCACAAGTAAACAATAAATTACAGAAATAATTGGAGGATGAGAGGGTAAAAGAAAAATAGTGGGAAGAGAAAGAAAACCAGTGGGAAGAGGAAGAAAAGAAAATAAAAAAATAGAGTGAACACCTGTTGTCAGAATTGAGAGAAGAGCTAAATAAGGCAAATAATACAATTAAAACTTACGAAAATAACTTGAATGACCAAATGAAAAATACAGCCAAGAAAATAAAAAGAGACCTTTGGGGGAAAATAAAGGTGAATGATGATAGGTTGTGTGATTGGTTTGAATTGAATGAAATTCTTAGAGATGTTTTTGGGAAGCTCAAAGCGCACATTGAGAAGAACAAAAAAATTTGTCAGAGAGAGAAAACTGCAAAACATATTTTGAATCAAATCAACACAACCAATGATAGGAATTTGGGAAGCAAGGGAATTGATGACTGTGTTTGTGCATCAATAAAAACAACCTTTGTCTTTCAAAAATGTCAGAAACTAAAGGAAGTAGAGGAAAATCTTGCCTTATTTGAGAGAAAGCTTGCCAAGATGAATCAAACAACAACCAAAATGATAGGTCATGGTTTGTCGAGTCCTGGTCCTAGTAACTCATTAAAAAATTTCATTGGAAGAGATTTGTAGCTTACAAAAATAGGTTGGAGGAGACAATGAGGACTGATTTAAGCAAGCTTCCTCAGGAGACAACTCATGAAGGCATTGAAAAGTGCATCAAACCATTGACAAATTTGAATGCATTATTGGAAGGATCATTGCTTTCAAGTCACTCTAACAAGTATGGATGGATGACGAGGTTGAAGGTCATCTACTATAAATGGAAAAATATTGACCTTCGAAATGATGCAGAATGGAGCATGTTAACCAAACTGGCAGAATCATCTCATCAAAAATAGTATGTGAAAGTACATTCAGTTTCAATCATCTCTATATTATTTATCTATTGGCTTGAATTGATTTAAAAGTAACAAGTTTGAACTTTGTTTTTTTAACATGATCAATGTAGCAGATGCTATAATGCTATTGCTAATTTACTAAACCGGTCTGTCAAATGCAAAAATGTACAGTTGTAGAGATTTTGTACTGGTCTTTACTCTTCACATTAGGCAAATCAACTTGAAGCTATTTTTTCTCCCTTGTTTCTATAAAATGGAATTCAAGGTAATTTGCTAAGGGTAATGATTAATGAAATTGAAATTGGGTATTGACTCTATTGGTTGTATTCTAGGTTTTGCCTTCTTTTTCCTCAGTTCTATGGTCTTCCCTCTCCAGGTTTTCATGATTTCATGTCTAAAAAACAAAACCGTGTGAAAATGTTCAAAGTCTTAAACCCTAGCTTATTCAACATTCAAATTTGAAGATAACCGTAAGGCATTGTTCATTTTATATTTCCCAGTTACTTTTTGTTCCACTTAAGTCATGAGTTCTTTTCTAAATCGCTTAGTCACACAACTTAACACATCATATTCCTTTTTCCCTCCGACTTTGCAATTTGCCTTTGTCGCATTGTCTCATGTAAGAACCGAATATTCCCTACTCTTTCCCAGACTTCGCGATTCACTCTGTGTCACGTAATCGCTGAATCATTTGAATGGAGCACTAATATATTAATGGGCCCACAGGTCAGTTGGGTGATCGAAAGATGTTTTCCACAGGTAAGAAAATATTAAGAGACTTCACGATTACATTTTGTCGCATAATCGCTGAATGAGTTTAATGTAATATGTAATGCAAAGCCTTTAGTCATGCAGTCTCCAGAAAAGAGGCCGGTTATGTTCAAACTGCCGAGACTCAGCGACTAACCTTTTACGGTTTGTAATGAAGCACAGTCGGGTTGTTGCCAGATAACCCAGGTTGCAAATCAGAAGAAGACATGTGTCAGGAGGAAAGTGGATTCTGGAATGATCGCTTAAAGGTATAAGTATGTTCTGCGACTACGAGACTACTTAAGGGTAATTGCTAGTCACAGGGTCTCGGAATGTTTTAAAGGCATGATAAGTCATCTGGCAATTAAGCGACGGCTGTCAGATGAAGTTATGAAGAGATCCTACGGTAGTCGCTAAGTCTGGGAATAAAAGACCCTAAAGAGAAAGGTCCTTGTGACTCAACGGATAAGGGTATGTTGCGAGGTCGCAAGATGATTTTAAGGACAGAAGGCTTTGTCGCGGTGTCTCATCAAGTTTTTGGCATTCAACATTTGCATTTGGCGATCAGGCGACTAAGGGTTGTCGTGCAGTCTGGCGGAGAAAAGATAACATTGGGAAACTAAGATGTAACTGCGAAAGATAACACTAACTGTTAGTCACATAGTCTGGGAAAGGAACGTGGGTTAGTGATAACCACTGGAAACTTAGATGTGCTTTGTGTCACGTGATCACCAAATGTTAACTATGATTAGTAAAAGAAAAGAAATTGCACAGTCGCTATGTCTCTAGATAAACCATGGGTTAAGGATTGGGATCAGCAACAGAGAAAATGAATGCAGTCGCATTGTTGCTTAATGATGATTTTTGTAAAAAAGCGCCAGTATTAAATATGTCAGTGTGAGTTATTCGACGACCAATCAGATATCCATATTTTGATTACTGTGCAGAAAAAGGGTAGCTAAGATGTATGACAGAGGGCCAATCCCAGGGTGACATGTCAGCTCATTCAAATTTTATAAGGTTTAGCCAAGGATTTAGTTTTACAAATTTGATTTTCCTGTCACACTCAGGAAACTATGGCTAGGTTTTCAATTATGTTCACAGTATGTGGAATTTAAGACACAATTGATGTTATCAGAATCATGAGCAATGTACTTTGAATGGTTACTATAAGGAGATGATTGCCTATTTATTTACATTCGCCTTTCTTTCAGAATTTCTAAGTTTAAAGAGTTTAGTTTCCAAAACAGAGTAAATTCAAAAGTTTGCAGAGTTCTCTGAGAATTATAAGTTCATTGTTTCCAGAATTGTGCATGGAACAGTTTGTGAAGTCTCTGTGATAGATTTTTTTCAATACCGGTAACAAAAAGGAGAATTCAAACACTAAAAACATGAGCAGAGCAGTGAGTGTAGCTTCGACCAGCGGAGAAAGTGAAAGGGCGGAGGACGAGGCAAAGGGAAAAGTGAACTATTCAGATGAATTCCTTCGTCTCCTACCTAGTTCAACACAAAACAAGAAGGTTAATGCTAATGTCCTCATTGATGAGTATAAAGACGTTCGAGATGCTGTGACTCTAGGAACAACAGGTTTTTCCCTCTTCAACTATTTTTATAAGAATTCTGATAAGCCCATCCCAGTATCAAACCCTTGGACCTGTGGTTTAGCCAGGTTACTTGTTCCTGATGTCTTCCTAGATGTAGACTTGTTTTTAAACCTAGCCAATCATTATGATGTTTTTTCTAAGACCATCAGGAGGGACGATGGCACTTCCCTATTAATTTTGAATACAAATTCATTCATGCAAGCATTCGGCTTATTCAACACCATGTCTACAAAAATTGACATGACAAAGCAAAAACAGAGGTATATTTTTGAAGCCTGAGATTGCTAGGAGCGAGTTGTTAAAACATATGTTAAAAGAAGTGAGAAATTATTTAGATCCTATGTCAGGGGACAGCCCATATTATTACAAGGATCTACACTTTTATATCAAGTATGCTGCATATGCCCTGTGTAGAGTGTTGGGAATAGATGGTGATGCAAAGAAGATTGATGTAGGGATTCTAATGATGGTGTTGGACCTACAAGAGGTCCACTCTAACACCAGTTATGACTATATTCAGCACATCATAGATGAAATGCATGAGGGTTTCATTGCAACCCAGAAGAGAATGAAGAACCCGAAGGAGAAGGAGCCCACATTTTTTCATTACTCAGTTCTTATACATCTCCTTTCGTATTTCAATTTTGTCATCATGGATGTTAATAATTTAACTCCTCAGAGATTCTACCAATCAGGACCAAATCCTATCCAATTTTGGGTGAGAGTTTGGAATTACACTCCTAGGGAGTGTGACTATTGTGCCTTTCAGAATTAGATTGTATATCCAGTAGTACAGAGTTTGGGAACAAGCAGAACAAGAATCCCATTAAAGGTTATACAACTGCTTAGGCCCTATGATTATACAGATAGCTGGCCTGGAAAGCATAATTGGGGTGACTTCTTTATGGAATAAAATTACACAGTCATCAGGGTATATGGGTGTATTCACCCACCTCATTTATTACCATATTATGTACCAGCAAGGGTGGCGGCAATGGATTTTATATGGCAGCTGTTGTTGACAAACAATGAGCATTTTCTGCCACAAAAGAAGGGGACTTTGACCCCTAAGAAGTTTAAGATTTCTAACTTTACAATTGGCAAGGGTGCCATTGATGTAGTAGGTCAATGGTTGGAAAAATACACGATGGGGGCAGCCCCTTATAGATACATTGATCCAGAAGGTTTCATGGCAGGGGTAAGGAGATTGTATACTCCTACAATCCCTAATACAAATGTCCTTTGTGAGTGCATAGAAGAAGATGCAACAAGGAATATCTTGGATGAAGATGATATTCATACAAGAAGACTGAGAATCAAAGAGTAGCTAAAATTTGAGAAGAAAATAAAGACAAATGGGTTGGTATTTGGGGGTTTTTACCCTGACCTCCCATATTTTGACAAGATCAAAGCCATGATAGTCAACTATTATGTACTTATAGAGAAATTGGATACAGTTCTTGACAAGAAAGGTGCTCAGACACCTGATCATTAAGAGCCAGAATACAACAATAGTAGTGACAATGATTATGCACGTCTTACTATGCATGCTGCATCACAACAAGATATTGTTGAAATACCACAGTTGCAGGGAGTAGAGGGTCACATTATAGATTTGACAATTTCTACCCAACCAGATGATGTAGAGGAACCTACTTCAAAGAGGCAGAAGTTAGAAATAGGTCAGCCCTCAACTGAAGGGCAGAATAAGAAGAAAGATAAGGCTAAGGCCTTACTACCTGACAGTAGGTTATATGATCATAACCTTAGAAAGGCAATAAGGGAAGGTAAGAAACAATAGCCTGACTTGGATGACAAGGTTGAGATGCCCCTTAAGGCCTATATTGATGAAAGACTGATTCATCAGTAGGAATTTTTAAATGATGATAATTTTGTAAAAATTGAGGAGTTTAAAGACTTCGTGAGATGGTACAAGAAGGAACAAATCAGAGTAGAGATGACAGTTGATGACAAAGAAACTATAACTAATGAGGCATTGATGGCTCTGCAGAATTATGATCCTGAAAATGAGTATATTTCACCATAGGATGCCAGGAAATTAGTATCAGGAAGTGGAATACTATTGGCTAAGGGTTGGGATTTAGCATCCGCCTTCATAATTGATCAAATAAGGAAGCAGCCAGATCTCAAAATGGCTAGTGAAGTGTAGATAGGCGATGTAGTAAAAGGATTTGGGTATAGCCCAAATTCTCAGGCCTTTGCAATGTGGAGCCTGTGTCCAAAAGACCAAAAACCCCAAGTAGTGAACATTCAGGAGAATATGGTGGGAAATCAAATGGTCTGGTCTGTACAGAATATAGGGGATTTGGAGATCTCCCAAATCATGACACATTGGGCTCACTTGAATGAAGACAAAACTAAAAAATTGTCTGAAAGGTGTAGCACATTGTTAGAAGAGACTAGTGCATTGGCAAAGGATAGAGAAATGTGTCAAGTGCAACTTTATCAGAGGGACCAGATGATAAAGAAATTAATGGAAGAATTGGAAACAAAGCCTGAGGTGGTATATGTACCTGTACAAACACCACCATTGCAAATTGAAGATAAGCCTAAATCAGAGGAAGCAGTGGAACAAGAGGCAAATGAAGAAAAAGGAAATGCAATTGCTTTGAAGGCATTGAAGGGTGTGCTGCAACATAGAATTGATATTTTAAAAGATAAAATTGATGTTGTACTCAATGCATACAACAAGTTGCCAGCTTTGCATACTGAGGTAATTGGGTACCTTTCCATTTTAAACACTTACTTTACTAAGTGGTCTACTAGGGTAAAGTTATTTGAAAAGTTAGCATCTTTACAAACCCTAAGACCAGATTTGCCTGAAATAGTAACTGAAGTTAAAGATGAGATTAAAAGAGTAAATATTGCTCTCTCATTCTTTAAAGGCAAATTAAACTAGATAGAGGTTAATTTGAGCCTCTTTTCAAATGATTTTAATAAGTTTATTCCTTCCTTAAGGGGAGATGATGATCAAGTAAAGGCTCTAGATGCCTGGAGGAATGAATTTGACTGCAAGATGCCTAGTGATGAGGCATTTCTCTTGGGAACAAATGTTGATATAGAAGGATTCAATAAAATATTGGATGAGGTTTTCAAAGTAGAAAATGACATCAATAAGTTTCTACTAGATGTCAAAAATATCACTGATGCGAGATGGGACAGACAAAAGGTACAAGTACAGAGTATTCAAGACTTCAAATGGCCATCACATGATGAAGTGAAAGCATGGGAGGTGATGAATACACCCAAGAGGAAGAAGCCAGTAGTAGAAGAATAAATTTTGGATGATGAGTAGGGATGACTACTTGGTACCTCACCATTGAAGATAAAGAGGACAGTTATTGCAAAAGAAGAATGTAGGTAAATCTAAAAGCACGATCATCCAAAATCGACATAACTTCTGCCATCTAATATTTACACTATCAGATCAAGTCACTAGATCGGGAGCAGAACAAAGAATATATGTTTCTATCTTTTTGACTTGGTCATTCCATCGCTTCTTCTCTCTCTTTATTTTTGTCTCTTCTATAGTTTTAGGGTTAGGTTTTCTGAGAACATCCGAAGCTTGTAGCATCCTTTTGAAAAGGATTCCAAGATGGTTGAAGACCTATATATATAGAAGAGAGTTGTATTTTTATAGGGAGGATGAAAATTAATGTAAAGAATCAGTCTTTCTAAAGTTGTGCCTGTGTTCTTTCAAGCTTTAAAGATTTTTCTTATGTATGAAAGAAGGATTACATCAATAAAATACGGTGAAATTTTACTCTTCTTTATTGTTGTCTCTTTATTTCCTGTGTATGCTTTTTTATGTTAAGATTGTAAGGCAGTCTAAAGCATTTTGGTTGCAAGGTGACTATCTAATTACTTGCGAGTTTCTTTCATGTAAAGAACTAAGTTTTGTGAGTAGTTTCACGAAGTATATCAGTATTTAAGGATTTGATACAATATTTTAGAGGTAATCAGATAATTTTTAAGGCAACTTATCCTAATTTCATGTAGGTTGTAAGGAAGCTTACAGTGTTTGGTTTATGTGATACTTCAAGCTTTTGACTCTTTAACCCAAAGGATAAGCGCTGATCTAGACCTGAGTTTGATAATCTATCATCATCTAGGTTTTTAAGACATTCAAAATTATTCAAAACACACTTGTTACTAAAATATATGAGCTGAACTCATTAAGGACCTATGTCAGCAAGACAGTATCCACTTTGTTGATTCTTTAGAGAATGAATCATTAGGTTATCCCTCCTGAAATCAAAAGGAATAAGGATGCAAATCCTTGACTCATTGGTGTATGTTCTCAAAACCATAGCCTGGCTTATAGTACTCTATTTCAAACTAGTTCTTGCAATCTCTAAGTTGTCCTATAAGTTGTTACAATGAGGTTTTTGGTTCATACCCATTGAATGAAACAATCCACCAAATACATAGACTGAGATATCAGTAATCTTTAAAAGGTAAAACTTGCCTGAGTCTGTGGAGCTCAAAAACAAAGAAGGATCTTATCCAATCCTTAGAAATTAGTCTTTCTCTTTCCTAAAAGAGGTTGCAACTGAGTATACAAGGTATACTGTCATCAATTGGTAAGTGTTGCCAGAAAAAGAGCTAACAAATTGGCGACTCTACTGGGGAATAGAGATTGTAAAGACTTGTTGAAGTATTCAGAAGTCTTTGGTGTTTTGCAGTTTTAAAATTTTCATTGCAGTTGAGTTGGCCCATCCAGGTAATCTGGATATCTGGCACTTAAAAGTTCAAATTTGTTTTCAGAACATATTTTACTTGTAAGGTACCCTCTTGATAAGTATTTATCCCAAGTTTTTTGGGTGGCGACTCTGAAAGCAAACATCTCTGTGATTAGTACAAAAGAAATAAATGTCTTACAGAATGAATACTAGGTCAAGAGTAAGAACTCACCCAGAAAAGGTATTACATGAAGGAATCCCATCATCCTCAAGAGTTGGAGCCTCTTGGAGGAAAAAGAAGAATCAAGTTGATATGGATGAAACTCCTTTAAAAGGTGAAGAGGTAAACATCAGGAATGACATGAATACTATTCAGCACTCTCATTATGGAAATACTTCAGATTATGAGGAGGCTGCTGAAAGAGTACTAGATACACCCACACTCACTTCTACTTCAAATGAAAGAGAAGAGATTACTACACCTAGTTCAGATTCAGAAGATGCCCCTTCTGATATGCTAGCCAATCAAGAGAAGTTTATTTTGAAGCAGCTTGCCCTAGTTCAACAAATGAAAAAGGAAAGAGAAATGAGAAAGAAAAAGAATGATCATAAGGCTCTTGATAACAATAGAAAAAGACTTCCAAAATACCAAACTATGAAAGAAACAGAGAAGTCTCAAAAAAACCAAGAAATACCATTCACTCATAAAGCTTCTATTTTGCAAATAAATAAGGGTAAACAAAAGATGGGTGAACATAGAGATCAAGAACCTAAATTTCAGAAGCCTATGGTTGAACAAATGTCCAAATTAGAAATTGATTTAGAAAAATTAAGAATTGAAAAAGAAACCATGGAAAAAATGTTGGAAAAAGCCCAAATGGAAGTTGCTACAGTTGAAATGAAGAAAAAGATAGATTTTTTACAATCTTCAAAGTATTCTTATTCTGGACTAGAGAATAATACAGCTTCTAGAGGAAAAGCTACTATGACTAAAGAAGATGATAGTTTTCAAAGGAAACCACTGCATAATGAGAGGTATAAACAATTTGATTTTGTTGGTATCCCTGGATACCCCAATGATTTTCCTAAAGATGTGGGTGATATAGGAGAAAAGATCCCAAAGTTTGCTGGTAATAATGTGATTTCTTGTGAAACACATTTAAGAAAGTTCATTGACTTTGTTGATGACTTGAATATCACCCATGAAGATGTACTAATGAAGTTATTTGTTCAATCCCTTGTTGAAGATGCAAGAGAATGGTTTAGAAGCCTTGCTAATGGCTCTATTGTTTCCATGGATGAGCTGATTGAATTATTTAAAGATCAATATGGAGACAAAAAAAATAAAGGATTTTTATTGAATGAGTTCAATAACATCAAGAAAAATTACAATGAAGAGGTTACAAAATTTAACACAAGGTTTCAAAGAGCTATGCATAAACTATTTCAGAAGATAAAGCTAGATGAAGAGGTTTGTCTAGAAACCTATTTAAATGCCTTTGATTCCAAGATGGGATATGCTCTAAGAGATAAGAACCCTAGAACACTCATTGATGCTTATAAAATAGCAGTCAATATTGAAATGAACAGAAGAGTGTCTGGTAAATTAAATAGGAGAGATGATGCAAGGTTTAGCAAGAGTAATCTGAAAGAGCCAGAATACAAAGAATATAAGGCT
>MU227340.1:6361063-6387019 GCA_018584345.1 Thuja plicata | reverse complement strand
AAATATAAATATGTTATTTTGTCTTGCGAAATTATCTTGGGATTTATACATTAGATTTGTTTAATTTGGTGGATAAACTATTGTTCATCTAAATACCCTTGATCATTTCATGTATTATTCCTGTCATTATTTATTTTCTTAAGAGAGAGGTGGCAAAGAGTAGTTAGGTACCTTTATGATATTGAACTTTCATGATTTTCTTTATCTTATTGGTTTCATTATAAAATATAAAGTTTTACAAGCATGTTGTAATTAGGGATTGATTTACTTTTAAGTGTGAATCTTTACTCATATAAATTAGTCTATTTTGGACATCACTAGATTTTGTCATAGATCAAGTAATTAATAAATAAAGAGCTTATAAGTAGTTAGTGTCTTTGGTAAGATCGATTGATTAAAATATCTTAATATATGGACTCGGATGGTTGGTGGAGAGTAGTTATGAAAACCAAATTGAAGGGATCAAGGTTATGATCCGATGAGTATACAAATACTCAAAGATAATATAACAAGGGTGGTCTCTCCTCATTTTGGCTGCTCAAAAAAAAAGGGAATAATGTAATTATAAATTAGACGCTTGGATAGAAGGGAGTGGAGAAAGATGGAAGAGGATGGACAGGTCTCTTCAAGAAATATATATGCTTGTTTTCTTTCATGGAATATAAGATTTTATATGTTTCTCTTATAAATTTTAATTCATCTAGTATATTTTCTGCTACCATTATCTGATAAACTAGATGGTTGATGCCACAATCCACTTATGGTTTTTAGGATCCAAAATAAAATAGAGTTTGCATGACCAAAATCCAGCGATAACTGTTAATAAGCTATTGTTGTTCACTTCTTAGTAATCTTCTTCCATGAATTGAATATAATTCCATAAAGTGAAATAGATAAACCCTATTCAAAACTGATTTTTACAGCAAGGAAAATCGACTTCCATAAGAAGCAAATTACATTTGATAAAACCAAGTTTACGGAGGGCATTAAACAATATTTGAAATCAGATCTGTAAAACATTAAATTCAAGACCAATTAATGATGGAAAACCTAGATTTGTCCAAAGAAATCAGCATTAACAAGTGTGAGTTGAATATACATTTTAAAGGTTCAAAAATATGAAATGAATCATAGTCAAAATAGTTTTAGATTTGAAATGTAAACTCAGAATTTTGATTGTAATCAACAAGATGCATGTTGGGCTTATTTATTTTTCTAAAAAGAACAACTCCATATCATGAGTGAAGTAGACACAATCTAGTTTAGAATTCAATTAATTTAGAGAGAATTGTGTTTAGGTGGATTTTATGTCAAGATCTTAATCTTTGCCCATTTTTATCTATTTATTTTTATGCATGCACATATAGAGGAATCCTTTAGGTATTTTGGTATGGGCTGCAAGTTTAGTCTTTGGCTATAAATGTAGACAATGTCAAGATATAATATATTTCAGATAAAGGATATTTTTCAGATCAAGGATATGTATTCATACAGTTTAATGATTATACAGTTAATGGTTTGGCTTGGATTAATTGGAAATTTATGGAAAGTATGTTAATTGTTAGTTAATAATTTGTCTTAGTAAATTACCATTACTAGTTGTCTACATTTTCAATTATATATATACCAAATCTAAAATGATATTTATTTAATGATTTATTTTAAATTAGAAAGAGCGGATTGAAAATTTGGTTGTATTATAAATTGTAAATTTCTTGGGATTGAATTATCGTGTAGGATAATTATGTTGTTCTATTGTAAAAGTTCCATATATTATCACTTCTTGAGGATAAATTTTAAACTTTGAACATTAAGGATCACATGTAAATTCTTCATAGTCTATTGTAATCGATATTATAGGACATGTTAGCACTATATTTAATATACATGGTTTTAGTGATAGTAACTATTAATCTCATAATATGAGTTTTAATTAATGATTTTGAAGGATAATAAATATGAAAGAAGAATCCATTTATCTTAGTTGGACATTATCAATAGGTTTATTAGATTGTGTGATGCCAAGGATTAATGTGGTTACACTTATTATCAAAGATTGTGTATATGATGATTGTAGATAATTTTAAAATATTGATGACTACAAGTAAGCTTGTTAGAAGTTGCATGATGTCTTAAGTGGATATCATGTCTACTAAATAATTTTATTGATAAATGTTGTAGATACCAAGTCTTTTTCCTTATTTATGACAAAATCTTTTACTATTGCTAGGGTACCCTCTTACTATGATCACTGGAAGAAATGATTGTTCTTTTTGTTTATCTATAAAGATCGTACTTTAGTAGCTCAAGATCACAACATAAGATTCTATGAATCGAACCTCTTACATTATGATGTTAGAGTAAATAACATGGTGTTTTATTGATGCATCACTTACTTTTTAATTATTTATCCTTGGTTGATTCTTTTAGTTACCAATTTTTTGTTCAATGATGGTCATGGTTAATATAATCTTCTATTGGCCTTACTTACCATAATTAACAGTTATTGTCACCTTAGCCTTGGTCATATCAAGCCTTCAAACTAATATTTTGATGTTCTTATGATACTATCATTTCAATTAACCTATAATAATAAACATATATTGTCTATTATACCCCTTCTATGGTGATGTTATTGTTGAAATTATATGTCAAACTATGATGTCTCTGAGCGGGAACGTAGGCAAGGCCATTAGTGATGAGCCCCCCAGACTTAGGTCCAGTCCCTTAGGGTTTGTCTATTGGTACTTTTTTTCCCTCCTAATAAAGATAAGAGAAAGGTTATATTTATGATCACATAATTAATGTTGCTAACTCTTGTGACTTACATCTAGTTTGAGACATGTGTGAAGATATAGGAATTGAAAAAAAAAAACATGATGGAGGAACAAGAAAGCAAACTTCAGGTATGCAATGGTATTAGTTATTTGTATCTTATCTTGTTCTAAAAGTTTATCATAAGATTGTTTGGATTGGTGTTTAAGATTAACATAGTTGTAGCTCTTCTTGGCATTAGTCCTTCTCAAGATTTTATATTAATGCAATACAATGTATAAATAATAAGAAAAAAAAAATGTTCTACATGTTTTGTTGAGAAATATGCCCTTGAGCCGAGGTTCACTCAGAGGGGCATTACACTGGTCACCACTGTTTGCTAACTGGTTACCACTAAAAATTAATCAACTCAAAACTATAGAGTCACAGAGTAAGTATCACTTACCTTTGCCTCAAAAAAAATTGCAGTCGCAACTTGCCAATGTAGTATGCAGTTGCACTCAATAGTCTGAAACTTCGCTATCAATCAAATGTTTTTATATTAATCCTTATTTGGAAAATTTGGTAGAAGGTATTACCATATTAGGTATACAAATATTTGGAATTGGCGAAGCCCTCGTAACTATAACATGTCTTTTGTTATTTCTGAGGTGATTATGGCTCATCCAATACCTTCACGTGATTAATAAAGTTGGCAAAATTACTTCGGTTAGAGACACACGTCTATAAAATGCTAGGAAAATTTGGGGCTTCTTATAAGTATATATGTATAAAATGATTGGTGAATATAGGTCGTCCATTTGGGGTTGCTTAGAAATTATAGGGGAATGTTTTAAATTTACAAGGAACAAAATTTATATTCCATTGGTAATAAGGTGTAAGAAATGGAAAAATCAAATAAACTGATGAGTGATGAGCTGGGGCTTTGGACCCAATATTAATAAATGTCAGGCGATAGGGTCGATCAAATAGATGGAAAATGTTTGCCAATTCTCGGTTCGCCGACATGAGACATTCACCAAATGGCGAATAATTACCATTGAAGTTTTTGCTGATGGCATCCATAGTTTGCATTAGATAGCTCATTTTGGTGAAGCTAGTGTCGAGGAAATGTGCCAATCTCTGCCAATATTATTAGCTTTGAAAGCTTCTTAAACCTTTTGTTTCTTAGTACTTTGATTTATGTTTTTCAATACATAGCCTTAAAGCTGTTGGTTTATGGTTTTATATCTGCTCGAGTTCATTTATGTTTCTTGATTGTTGGCATCCATTGTATTGAAGAAATCTTTTGTAACTGTTGGCATTATAGTGGTTTTGATTTGTGTTTGAGATTGTTAATATTTGTTTTAAATTTTCTTCACTCTAAATAGGATAATAATGTGTAGCAAAGACGTATTTCATAAGTCTTTCATTTTATTTGGTTTTAGAACATAGTTGAAAATTAATTGCATGCATGTATGTATGTATGTATGTATGTATGTACGTACGTATTGATTTGACAATGTTGGGTTTATAAATTGGATGTGATATCATGAGGAATTAGTGCTGACATGTAACTGATTGAATGTTTGAAAATGTTAAGTTGATAACCGAAATGCAGAACGATAATGCAAGATATTAAATGAGAAAATGGATTGCATTGTCATTTATGTCAACTTGATATAATCTAATCGGTTATAATCAAAGGGTCAAAGACTTCAGAGGATCAGAGAGATAAAGATTATGATTTTTGTAATGCATAAAAGAAAAGCATTCACATTGTGACTATAAAAATCGATGGTTAGTGGAACCCGACGGATAGAGATCATCGACAGTCAAGTCACAGTGATGCCTGAGAAAGAAAATTGACAAGCATTACCGACGAGCAGAATCACAAGAAAACCTGACGGCTAGAAACATAGTGTAAACTGACAGAGAAGCCCGGGGAGAACTGGAGTGTTGACCGACGCTATCAGAGAGTTAAAACTAAAATTAAATTGGGTTTAGAAATGACAAAATATCTAGCTGGTAGAGCTAAATATAGAGTTAACTAGTAGTTATCATTATTTTCATCGAAAAGATAAGCCAAAGATAATTAATTGATTTAAAGCTGATTTCTCCAATTGGCAAGAAGATCTCAGCGACATAAAACAAGAGTTTTTCTTTAAATCTAATTGGCGAGAATTGTGGATCACACCAAGATCAAGAACCTAACAATGGTGATATTATGTCTATTTAAGAGACAACTAAATTCATTATGAATGGGAGAGGGTGAGGGAATGAACAAGAGGATGCTAAAGAGAAACTGATGAAGATAAACTTCATACAGTGCTGATCAACAAGCTAAGGAAAGAGCTAAATAATTCTGTAGACACCGAGAAATAAAGCACATCATCACCAAGCAGAATCAAAGTGGAGAAAAGGTATAAATAGAGTTATATTGATCATAATAGTTTGTGAGATTACAATAGATCTAAAAATCTGCAAGTATAGTTGTATATGCGAATAGATTAGACTATTTTAGTTTAACCAGTGATTCAGAAAGTCTCTTAACCAAGCGGGATTTAAATATCCTTTCTATATTGAGATACATCCAATGGAGTATCAAAAAGTTTGATCATGAAGATAACATGAGATGCCAGATACCTATTGATAAGCCAAGTGAATGTTTGATCAAGGATGGTAGCATAGAGATGCCCGATATCAAGTGATAGACTAAACTTTTAAATCCTCTAACAATGTCACACCAAAGAGTATGTTTGTAACCTTTAACAGGGTTGGCTCTTCACCGAGCTCACTTCAGAAGAGTTAAATTTTTGGGTTACCAGTCCCAAGTGATTTTTCCCTTAACAGGGTTTCCATATTAAAAATCCATGTGTCAATGTGTTTATGAGTCATTAATTTAGTATATTGCATTACACTTAACTTAATTGGATTGATTGGTATACACTAGATAATTTATTGTCTTTTGGTAAATTGACAGACTGCTAATCAGTAAATCTACAATAGAGGGTTTTACAAAGCATTCTGAGGAGTAGTAATTTGATATAAGTATTTGGAGGTATTCATCTTATATAACTGAAGATCACTAGAGGTATAATTTTGTGGTAGTAAGTTTTAAGGGTTGATTATTGGAATATTTTTTAGGCTAGTGATTCACCGCCCCTCTCAATTATTACTAACAATTGGTATCAGATCTTGTGTTCTTAGAAAGGGAGTTTAATAGCTCAAGAAAAATATCACAAGATGAACAGACGAGATGTGCCCAAGTTGAACAAAGACAACTTTGCATCATGGCAAAGAAGAATAAGACTCCACCTATCAGGTATTGGAAATGATATTGTTCAATACTTAAATACTGAATATGTGTTACCTACAGGACCTCATACTCTTGAGAAATTAAGAGTCAAGGATGAGCATAATTGCATGATGATAGAACTTGCATTATCACTCCCTAATGTTGAGTTTGAAGATGTCAAAAACTGCACCTCTACAAATAAAATGTGGGATAAGTTGAAGGTTGTACATGGAGGATATGCCAATGTACTCAGAGCAAAGGCATAAAGCCTAAGAGGGAGGTTTGATGACCTAAGGATGAAAGAAGGAGAAAAAATTACTCAATATAGTTGCAAAATCAAAGAGGTAGTAAATGCTATCTGAGGAGTTGGAGGTGTACTTGAAGAGGAGATAGTGGTAAGAAAAATATTAAGAACATTATTGCTTGTTTATGCTATTAGAGTTTCTTCTATTCAAGAAATGAGAGAAATTGCAAACAATATAGTTACTGTAGATAGTCTGATTGGTAGACTAATTCCATTTGAGATAAATAACTTTGACAATAGTGTCTTACCATCTATAGAATCTGCATTCAAATCTTCTCTAAAGATAAGTAACTCAAGTCATAGACATGCTATTAGAAATGATAGCAATAGTGATAATGAGGATCAAGGACTTGATGAAATTGAAGCACTTATGGCTAGAATATTGTAGAGAGGCAAAGGTTGATACAAAGGTAAATTTCCACTTGTATGTTTCAATTGTAAAGAGGTTGGACACTTTGCTACAAGATGTCCAAACCAAAGAAAACATGACAAAGGAAATGACAAACCTTATGAGAAGAAGTTGGATAATGGTGAAAATAGAGAATATTGATGCAACCAAAAATCTGACAAGAGAGATACCCAAGACTATAAGTACAAAAGGAAGAAATCTTGTTACCTAGCTGAGAGCATAACTAATGACATTGACACTGAATCAGAAGAAGAAATTGAGAATGTATTTGTAGCCATGAAGGATGATTCAGATGAAGATGAAGAAAGGTATGTAGAAATTGCACTCATATCTAAAGTTAGTAAAATGATGTCTGGATCATAGATAATGGCTGCACTCACCATATGACCGGTGATAAAAAAAAATTTGAGAATTTTGAATACTATAATGGTGGTTCAATGAGAATGGGTAATGATATACCTTGTCTAGTTGAAGGTAAAGGAACCATAATGTTGAATAACTTGATAAAATGTGAAAATGCTTACTCGGTTAAAGGATTGAATTACAATTTGTTAAGTGTTTCTTAGTTGAACAATTCAGGTCATAGAGTAGCATTTGAAAATAAGAAGGAAAAGATCTTCAATGAATCAAGAAGGTTGATTGGTACCAGTGAGCAGACAAAAGGTAACCTTTTCTATCTTTATGACACTAACACCAATTGTTTGATGGCTGGAAACAAAGACTTATGGTTGTGGAACGAAAGATTGTGTCATGTGAACTTTGACAACATTATAAAGATAAGAAACAAAAGGAATGTCAGAGGCTTACTGACGATGACTAAGACCAAGCATATCATGTGCAAAAATTGTCAAAAAGGTAATATGACAAAGTCTAGTTTTAAGAGAAAAACCCATACATCTAATACAATTCTAGAATTAGTCCATACAGATCTATGTGGACTGATGGGGACAAATAGCTACTATGGAGATAGGTATTTTATTCTCTGTGTTGATGATTTCTCTAGAATGATGATAGTCATGTTTTTAAAAGATAAATCAGAAGCATTTAAGATGTTTAAATGGTACAAAGCAATGGTTGAAAAACAAAGTGAAAAGAAATTGAAATGCTTAAGGTCAGATAGAGGAGGAGAATTTACTTTAGAAGAATTCACTAACTATTGTAATGACCATGGAATTAAGAGACAAGTTTCTGCACCAAGGACACCACAGAAAAATGGAATTGCTGAGAGGAGAAACAAACCAATTGTTGATTGTGCAAGAACATTGATGATTGAGAAAATCATCACTCAAACATTTTGGAGGGAAGATGTCAGTATTGCTGTCTACACACTAAACAAATTACAATTGAAGAAGGACACAAAGAAGACACCATATGAGCTTTGGTATGGTCATACACCCAATGTAAGTTACTTCTGAACCTTTGGTAGTCAATGTTATATATTGAAGGATGATAGAAATGGAAAAATTGACTGCAAAAGTGAAGAAGGTATCTTCCTAGGGTATTCAACCAAAAGAAAGGCTTACAAATGTCTTAACAAGTCATCTAAAAAAATCATTGAAAGTGCAAATGTAAAAATAGATGAATTTGTAGAAAAGAATGACAAGGAAAGAAAAAAGGAACCGGAGGACTACAACATGTTTGTTTATATAGAACCTGAAACTCTACTTGAGAAATAATGTGTCACTCCCAAGCATCATAATATTGCACCCAAGCATCAGGCTACAATTACCAACAATCAGGATAATACTCAAGATGATGTTCTGAACAATGAAGATGAAAATGAAGGTGAAGAAGATAATCAAAATGATGAACACAGAGCTGAATTGACACTTGCCAAGTATGTCAGAAGACATCATCCACAAAATCAAATCATAGGAGACAAGAAGGCTGGAACAAGAACCAAAAGTAAGTCACTTAACACCAGATGTTTACTTTGTGATTTTGAGCGTAAATCTATTTTCAATGCACTTGA
This sequence comes from Thuja plicata, assembly GCA_018584345.1. Taxonomy (NCBI): domain Eukaryota; kingdom Viridiplantae; phylum Streptophyta; class Pinopsida; order Cupressales; family Cupressaceae; genus Thuja; species Thuja plicata. The sequence continues at coordinate 6,378,282 of MU227340.1, read as the reverse complement.
GAATGAAGAATGGGTTAGTGCTATGAATGAGGAGATAGAACAGATTGTGAAGAACAATACATAGACACTAGTACCGAGATGAGATGACAAGAATGTCATTTGTACCAAATGGATATTCAAAACAAGTTGAATGAGAATGGAGAAGTCACTAGAAACAAAGCAAGATTAGTATGCAAGGGATATGCACAAGAAAAAGGTATTGATTATGATGAACCTTTGCACCCGTTGCTAGAATAGGAGTTAGAATCTTACTTGCTTATGCTGCATTTAAATGATTCAAGGTATACCAAATTGATGTCAAATCTGCATTCCTAAATGGAATACTAGAAGAAGAGGTATACATTGAACAAACATAAGGGTTTTTTAATCCGGACAAGAAAAATATGGTATGTAGACTACAAAAATCCTAGTATGGATTGAAACAAGAACCAAGAGCCTAGTATGAAATAATTCACTCATATCTCATTAGCGTAAAATTTGTTAGAACAAGTGAAAATAACAATCTATACTTATAAGAAGATACCGATGGTAATATTCACATTGCTGAAATTTTTGTTGATGATATCATTTTTTCGGGAAATGAATTGTTATGAAAATACTTTTCTAATGAAATGAGAAAGGAATTTGAAATGACTATGTTTGGAGAGATCAAGTTCTTTCTTGGTCTACATATTCTTCAACAACATGCATGCATATACATCACTCAGTCCAAATACATCAAGGAAGTGCTAAAGATATTCAAGATGGAAGATTCCAAACTAGTTGGAACACCTATGGCTACTAGATGCAAGATGAAAAAGAAGGACAAGACACACGAGGTAAATCAGACCTTATATAGATCAATTATTGGAAAAATAATGTACGTTGTTCACACGAGACTAGATATAGCACATGCAGTGGGAATCGTTGCAAGATTCTCTTCTAATCCCAAAGAATCACATATGACTGATGTCAAAAGAATTCTGAGATATCTGAAATACACTAAGGACTACGGATTATGGTACAAAAGAGAATGAAAATTTGAGCTACAAGTCTATACAGATGTTGATTGGGCTAGAAACATTGATGACCGAAAGAGCACAACTGGAGGAGCATTCTTCATGGGAGACAGACTAGTCATATGGATAAGAAAGAGGCAAGGATTCATCTCTCAATCTAATGTAGAAGCAGAGTATGTGGCTGCTGCTACAAATTTCTAAAATATTGCATGGATCAAAAAATTACTGGAAGGTATGCATATAAAGATCCTTGAACTAGTAATTATCTTTTGTGATAATACCAGTGCAATAAACATTTCTAAGAATCTAGTCATGCATGCTAAGAATAAGAATATTTCTATCAAGTATCACTATCTGAGAGAACAAGTGAAAGAAAAAGAAGTGACACTAGAATATGTTCAATCAAAGGAACAATTAGCTGACATATTCAAAAAGCCATTACCGAAGGATATATTTGAGGATCTAAGACAGAGACTAGGGGTTCAACCCTTGTCTATCAGTCAGTAATATGACTAGGAGGTTGCATCATCCTACACCACATCTGAAGATCAATCTTGTTGATGGAAACACTGAAATGGACGGAAACTGATACATCTGTATATTTCAAGGTACATATCTGCACTAAAAATCAGAACATTGTATTGCTGATGGATATGGAAATTCAAGGAGTATATTATGAAAAGAGATGGAAGATGATATAGATGATAAAATAAGAAGTATTTTTGTTTGGAATTATTGTCAAAGGGAGAGGAATATCTCATTATCATACAAAAGGGAGAATTATCATCAAGGAGATATTTGATTTATCATACAAAGGAAGAGATGATATCCATATCACATAAAGGAGAGATATGATAAAAGGAGAGATTATATCATTATCCATGAAGAGAAGTTCCTGAGAATCAGAAATGAAGAGTTAATCAATATTCTAAGGGAGATAAATTGATTACATAGGAAACATCCATCTAAGGGAGAGAACTAAGAAAGGGAGAGAGTTCAAACAAAAAGGAGAGAATGTTGTCAAAGGAAAAAGAGATTATCAAGAAGAGTAATAGTCAAGGCAGAGCACATATCAGAACAAAGATATCGGATGATACATCTATCCAGTGAAGGGATTAAAGATTGAACAAAACCACTCTGCATGAAACAAATATAAGATATTTTTTGAGCTTACCAAGAGCCATACATTTGTAATAGTTACATTAGGAAAGCTTGATGAAACTGTAGATTTGATATTGTATTAGCGATAGTATAGTATGATAATGTAGTATGTTGCCATCAATGCCAAAGGGAGATATTGATGACATGTAACTGATTGAATGTTTTAAGATGTTAAGTTGATAACTGAAATGCAGAAGGATAATGAAAGATATTAAATCAGTTAATGGATTTTATTTTCATTGATGTCAACTTGATATAATATAATTGGTTATAATCAAAGTGTCAAAGACTTCAGAGGATTAGAGAGATAAAGATTATGCTTTCTATAATGCATAAAAGATAAGCATTCACATTTGACTACAAACACCGTCGATCAGTGGAACTCGAAGGATAGAGATCACTGACAGTCAAGTCATAGTGATGCCTGAGGAAGATAACCGGTGAGCAGAATCACAAGCAAACCCGACGGCCAGAAACATAGTGTAAACCGACGAAGAAGCCTGAGGTGAACTAGAGTGTTGACCGACGCTATCATAGAGTTAACCAAAATTAAATTGAGTTAAAAAATTACAAAATATCTAGTTGGTAGAGATAAATATAGAGTTAACTAGTAGTTATCATTATTTTCATCGACAAGATAAGCCAAAGATAAGTAATTGATTTAAAGTTGATTTGTCCAGTTGGCAAGAAGATCTTAGCGAGATAAAACATGAGTTTTTCTTTAAATCTAATTGGGGAGAATTTTGGATCATGCTAAGATAAAGAATATTAAGAACCTAACAATGGTGATATCATGTTTATTTAAGAGACAACTCAATTCATTACGAATGGGAGAGGTTGAAGGAATGAACAAGAAGATGCTAAAGAGAAAATGAAGAAGAGAAACTTCACACACTGCTGTTCAAAAAGCTGAGGAAAGAGCTCAATAATTATGTAGATAACCAGCAATAGAGCACAACATCACCGAGCAGGATCAAAGTGAAGCAAAGGTATAAACACAGTTATATTGATCAAAATAGTTTTGTGAGATTACAATAGATCTAAAAATCTGCAAGTATAGTTATATATGTGAAAAGATCATACTATTTAAGTTTAACCATTGATCTGAAAAGTCTCTTAACCAAGCGGGATTTGAAGATCCTTTCTATATTTAGATACATCCAATTGAGTATCAAATTTTTTTATCATGAAGATAGCATGAGATGCTAGATACCTATTGACACGCCAAGTGATTATTTGATCAAGGATGGTAGCATAGAGATTCCCGATATCAAGTGACAGAGTAAAATTTTAAATCCTCTAACAAGGTCACACCTAATAGTGTGTTTGTAACCTTTAACAAGGTTGGCTCTTCACCGGGCTCACTTCAGAAGAGTGAAAATTTTGGGTTACCAGTCCCAAGTGGTTTTTCCCTTAACAGGGTTTCCACATTAAAAATCTATATGTCAATGTGTTTATGAGTCATTAATTTAGTGTTTTGTATTACACTTAAATTAATTGGATTGATCGGTATACACTAGATAATTTACTCTCTTTCGGTAAATTGACAGACTGCTAATCAGTAAATCTTCAGTAGAAGGTTTTGCAAAGCATTCTGAGGAGTAGTAATTTGATATAAGTATTTAGAGGCATTCATCTTATAGGATCGAAGATAACTAGAGGTATAATTTTGTGGTACTAAGTTTTAAGGGTTGATTATTGGAATATTTTTTAGGCCACTAATTCATGCCCCCCCTCTCAGTTATTACTAACAATTAGTGCCAACTATAGAAGAACATTTTATTTATATAGTAGTAACATTTTTATTGTTGAGGGAGCAAATGTGTTTGTATTTTTTATGTGATTGGGGATGGTTTTAGGGAAAATGGTGATTTTAATGTAATCTTAGACATAGTTGAAATGTAATTCAAGTTTAGTTAAAATATAGACTATATGTGTTTGTTATTGGTAAGGTAGGAATTATAGCAAAGTAGTAGAAAATGGTTTAATAAGGTTCCTACATATACACGTGTGTATGTATTTATTTATTTGTCTAAGTAGATTACAAGGATGTTTTTTGTAGTTAAAATAATATATTATACTATAGGGTACACTTTATCACATAGTATTTGTAAAAGTATTAATAATTCAAAATGTAAAAATAATTGTAATTTATATAGTACTACTAAATGTAGTTATAAATGAGGATTAGTAATGTGTGTGAATAAAGTAAACCTTCATGAAATTGATCTATTTAACTAAAATTATATGAAAGAATAATGAACATCTAAACTAAGAATTGCAATTAAATAAACAAACATCTCATGGATCTCTATCTAAGCTTTGTTAATAGATCTCTCAGCCTTAATCTCTATCAATGATAATCCTAGAATGAGAAATTGATGATAGTAAATGCTTAATCTAGCTCATTTATCTCAAAATTGCTATGATATGTAATCCAAATGCTCATAAAATGATCTTAATTATCTCAATTTGCTATAAAACTCTCAATATTTCTCAAGATGCTATGAAATTGACAAGAGGTTTGATGTTTTGCATTCAAATTTTCTAGGATATTTATGCTCTCAAAATGGCTTCTATTTATAGGATTTTCCCAAGTGTAGGGGGTCGAGTTAATTGATCATTATTAATCCATGGTTGAGTGAGAGACTTTCAAATGGTTTCAAATGGGGGGAAAATTTAAATGATTGTCTCAAAGGTTTGGACAAAGGGACAAATTTGAGTGATTGAGATTCAAAGTTGAAAATGAGTGACTGAGATTCAAATTTAGGAGTGATCCATGTGCCTTGTGTTCTCAATTCCCATTGGTTTCTCAAATTCATGTTGAGATATATTAGGATTATTTAATTCAATCAATTAATAAAATTATCCATGTAAGGTGAATAGGTTCAATTTGATTTTTGATTTAAAACTATATAATTAATTGATTAAAATCAATTATATAATTTTGATTGATCCTTTTAGGCTTATATTTGATCATTTAATGTCATGGTTAATTGATCCTTTGATTTAATTTGTTTTTTTCCAATTTGATTGATAAATGTCCATTTGATTTGATTTTGATCCATTTTGTTGCAATTTGATGAGATTAGAAGCAATTTGATGAAAATTGTATATTTGCTTGTTTTGAGAACACCTGGTCAAATTTAGGTGTCTACAAATGCCCCTCTTTATATTGATGTGCGAAGCACATTGATTCAAAGAAAACTTGATGTCCTGATCATTGATTTGATGCTGATTGATTGATACAAAACTTGATGTGAAACTGATAACCTGATGCAAAACTCTAATGAGAAACCCAGATGAAAAATCCTTGATTTGATAGATGCATAATATGATATGAAAATGATGTGAAATGTCCCACTGATAAAAGTTTGAATTTTTACTACCCCATATTTGATGTAAGATATGATGCAGAACTCTAATTTGATGATATGATGATGCCCCCTCAGAAATGAAAGCATTTTGATGTCCAGATGCAAAATATGCTCGGACTGATAAAAAAAATAAGATCTAAAATGATTTCATTTATGAAAACATTAATGATGATGATGATGTCACAACATGCCCCAGTTTGCATAAAATACATATTTAGGTCTCACTAGGTCAAAAATCCCTCCAAACTTAGATCAAATAGCTTAAAAAACCCAAATTTACTATTCATTTTCACTTTTTACTATTGAGATTTTGCTCTAGTCCTGTGAGATTAATAGCTATGGTGGTCCCCATTTGTGAGAATTGATTCAAAAGAGGTCGTCGGTATCAAAGACCATTGGAATACGAACCTTTAGGGAGTTTTTTAACCTTCCTAGTGCATTTATTACATGTTTTTGATAGCATTTATTACAAGTTTTGATGCTTTCTAGATTTATTTCTGCAAAATACTACCTAGGAACTTTTAAATGCCACCTAGGGTAGTGAAAAGCCACCTCTGTACTAGGAAATGATGCGTATGATTAGTTAAACTATGCCTAGTAATTAGGTCATAGATGACAAACAATGTATAAAAAATCACGTATCAAACCCTCCTACAAAATTATGTTTTTAATGCCGCCTAGGTTTATGAAATGCCACATATACTATGAAGTAATGCTTAGCATGATTTAAATCATGCATTTGATGTCTGAAATAAAGTGTGGTTCATGAAATGCCACGTACACATAGCCAAGTGACGCCTGCTAGAAATTTGATCAAAACCCTGATTTTAGGATGAATAAACTACTTGCGAGTGATTCTCTGGATTACCAGATTGATTTCCAATATAGATAGATGTGTATCCATGATGCTAATAATTGTTTAGGATGTTAGGATAATTATATAAATAGAATTTTGATGTGTCAATCAGATTGGGTAGAAAAATTGATGTATTTCTCCCTTCTCAAGATTGAGAGGTTAGGAACAATAGGTTGATGCGATCAAAATAGAGAAAGGATAGATTTGATTAGGTTGATTGACATGAAATTATCCACTGATATAAAGATGCTAATATAATTCTCTTTGTTTTCCAAATGTAGGCACATTTCTGCAAGTTGTACGTACAAAATGTAGCGCACTGGATTTTCAATTTAGTCGATGAGCTAACAGATTTGGAGAGATGGACAATTGAGTAGTGTGGACTAGGGTTCCTTCTTGATCTCCCTTAGTTTTAGTTGAACCAAGGTCTTCTTACAGCTATGGAACTCTCACCATAATACCTTCCATCTCAGTGAGATGACGATCATGCCTGAGGATGCATATAGATTATTGAGGATTCTGACCTGTGGTGAGACAGTTTACTATGATCAGGTTTATGATGGAAGTGCATGAAGACAAATTTTCAGAGATGAAACTATTGATGATGAAATGATTACGTGGGCATTGTTTTCTTCCTTGCCCACTTTTCCAGTGATATTGGGTGTAGCCATCAGTGGGTTACTTCTACCAGAGTGACAAGGTCATGGATTTTCCATCGAATGGGGCCACATTCTAGAGGACTTGATCACTCATCCTTGGAGATTAGCTTGGGGATCCTGTGTTTTGGCATAGTTGTATCATAATTTACATGATGTTGTGTACAAGGCCAGCATAACTATTTCAGTAGGCATAGTTCTATTGCAGTTATGGACTTGCGAGCATATCCCGATTACGAGACCGATTGGTGCTCAAGTTTGAGGTCAAGGATGACCTTATGCCTTTTCATATGATGGGATGGTTGTCTAAAATTTAGGCAAACTTGAATATTGGTAGAGGACCATTGATGATATCAACCAAGTCATGTGGAGACCTTATTTGGGCTACAATGGTTGGTGGGAGGATGATGATGAGATCCCTTACATGTTTGCACTACGGTGGATGGTTGGACGATCACCACTTGTTATTGAGAGGTTCTACTTGGGGTGAGTGTCATGAAAGTATGATAGAGTAGAGGACATGCCACATGGTATGGATTTATATGCCTGAGTCCAGTCTAACAGATTGATGTGGGGTGCATAGGTAGACTACTAGTTTACTTCTACATAGATCGATCGATTGATTCATATTAGATAGCACATGTTAGATCATGTTGCTGATGTGAGTATGACTGTTGAGTATCAAGAGTGGTTTATGCGTCGTCTATTTATGAGATTCATAGATCTAGCTGAGCCTATCTTGGATGCAAATGAGACTTTGAATGATTATTGTGGAGATGGGGGTGATGGAGGTGGTGGTGTTAGGAGATGAGTACAAAGATAGAGAGATCCTTGGGTATAGAGAGTTGCAAGACCTCGGATGTGGGGTGGTCATATTAGAGCTTAGTGGTGGTTTTGGGCAGCCTAGGAAGATAGGCATAGGAACCTCCTCAGAGATAGGCATAACATAGACTAGGTGCTGATTGGGGTAGATAGAGACATCAATAGATACAAGTAGCTAGACAAGTTCCCTTATAGAGACAAGATCCATAGGCAGATCTACAGGTTGGTATATTGCAGGTGCATGTTGCCCCATAGGTACCTCTTGCTCCTTAGGCTCCTTGAGTTTCTCCAGTTGTGGATAGTCTAGTACATGATGTGAGTACATTGCAGGTAGGGATGACTACTATGACAAGATGGATAGATCAAGTTGCCACTATGTTACAATAGTTCAGGACAATGATGACATAGTTGCCTCAGGTTGGTAGTACTATTTAGGCACCTCTGAATACTCATGATAGATCAGGTGATAGGGATCTAGATGGTGCAGGGGGTATAGGTTCAACTAATGTTGCTAGTGATGGATCAAGTGCCCCTACTGGGTCTTGATATAGATCTGAGATTTGGATTGTATTGATATTGCATAGATGTATCAGTCTATTTATTGATCAGGACTTTGATTATGGATCATTTTTTTGATGTATCTTGATATACAAATTTGATATACTCTTTTTGACGATGGACATTTAGCTATGATGACTCTTTGATTCCCCATTTTATGATGTTATGATGTTGATGTGAGATTTATTTATATGCAGATCTACATGATTTCTATGATGCATTTACTTTCTTTATTTATGCTATGGATGCAATGTCTTATCTTATGACATAGATAAATGGATGAAAATGATATGTGCAACTATTTTTTTTTTTGGATCTTATCATGATGTTATGATTTATGCAATGCAATGGTAAAATGAATGCAACTTTCTTTTAGGATTTTTATGTATGCAACTTTATGGATGAAATGCAATCTTAAGGATGAAAACGAATGAATGCTTCTTTTTTTTGCTTTTTCTTGTGATGTATAAAAATATTGATTAATGATTAATGAATGCATGGATGAAAAATATAATCTCACATTGTTGATTTGAAACCATTGAATTGATTAAACTCCAAAAATGATTAACCCCTTTGTAAGTTAGAAAAATCCTCTAAATAATGCAATTAATCTAAAATGAAAATGCAATGCAATGCAACTAATTGTCATTGATTTTTGTGAAAGAAATACAAAAGAGATATATTTCATCATTGAGCGTTGTGGAACTAGGAGTCGATATAATCATTACTAGTGCCACTGCGACCATAAGAATATAAATATGACTTTCATCTCATTTGGTAACCTCTTTAGGAACTGAGTACAAACCTCACTAGTTGGATGACCAACTACGGGAGTATGAATACTGGTTTCACTGGATTCAATGTTGCAAGTGGATTTTGGTATTAAGATATGGAAGGTCTAAATAACCAAGGTATCATTTTGCATAAAAAAACAAAGGTTAACCCTCCTTCCTATATGAATGTTCTCGATGTTTATTTTACGACCATGTCGTTAGATGGATTCACACAAGTTAGGGGATCTTCCTCAAAACAATCACACAAAATTCAATAAAAACATCATGTCTCCATCATCACCAATCTAGTCAAAACATCATCGATTAGATAAAAAGAACATGACTTGAAAATGTCAATGAAAAATCATCAAAAATTTTAAGTGTTTTGCAATGTATCAAGATTTTTAATAAGAATTCCAAACATTATGATCATTTAAGGTGTTGTCAAATTTTAATCCTGATAAAATAGGTCAATGAAGGTCAATGATCAAGTTATGTGATCAAACTGTTTAGGTTGAACAATGATATCCATCAAAGGTTCCAAAATATCTCTCCTTTGAAGTTCTGAAAATATCCTTCTTTCATGTGACCAAGATGTAGAACTTTTGAATCAGTGTCTACAAAAAACCAATGATTTTCCCCCAAGTTATAAGTGAAACCATGTGAAAATCTTGGGAAACTGAAACCTAGTATGTGACAATGCAGTTGAGAGACTTTATTATGACTATGCACAAATGACGGATGTAATGAGAATGTGTACAAATGAGATGGTGAAAAGGAAATATGTACAATGCAACTAGGAAAATACGTAAGGGAACAAAAAGAGCATGTTTCCAAGTTTTCACCTTTTGGGTTTATTGCTTTTTTCTCTTTTTGTTTTCTTTTGCTACTGAGGCGCATATTACTAGGTTTTCACAAAGGAACTTTTGTCTTTTTCAAATTTTTCAATTTTTTTTTTTTTTTATATATCATCAAGGCACCTATTTTCTAGGTTTTCACCAAGACAATAATTTTTTTCATTTTTGAATGTTTTTGCTTTCTTCATGCTCAATTTTCTCCTTTTTCTAATTTTCTACTTTTCCATTGTTTTTGACGTTTGGATCTTTCTGATTTTTTTGGGATTTGATCTTTTCTCATTTTTTTTGGATTTTGACTTTTTCTCATGTACAAAGAAGATGCTAACTCAGCTGATACACTCATACTCTTTCTTCTGATTCTCTTTCATCTCATTATGTATGAAACTTCTTTAAATGGATGCTATTAACGGGTTCTTATAACTCATCCCCTTCACAGTCAGCTAGTTTGTAGGTTTCCATTCCAAAGGAAGAAGTAATGATAAAAGGTCCAAGCCAATTCACTTCCCATTTTCCCTTTTTCTCTATCAACTTGAGTTTTAGGGTTTTCTCGTAACACTAAGTATCCCACTTGAAAGGTTCTTGGTTTGATGTGCTTGTTGTAGTTTCTTGAAATTATTTTTTGATATACCTTCAAATGATCATATGCTCATGTTTGATGTTCCTCCAACAATTCCAATTGTTGAATTTAGGAAACCCTATAATCCTCATCAGTGATTAATCCATGTAGTGAAACTCTTAGGGATGGAATCTCAACTTCTAAGGGTAAAACAACTTCGGCCCCATAAACCAAGGAGAATGGTGTATCTCATGTTGGTATTCAAATGCTAGTTATATAGGCCCACAATGTTGGTTTTATTTGAATATGCCAATCTCTTCTTGATTTATCAACTGATCTTTTCAATATTTTGAGGATGTTCTTGTTCGTAGCCTTGGCTTGTCCATTACCTTGAGGATAGTAAACGGAGGAAGAATAGTGAGTAATATGAAATGTTTCACAAATTTCATCCATATCTTTGTTCTTGAATTGTTTTGTGTTGTCTATGATAATGGCATGAGAAATATTGTATCTACAAATGATGTGATTAAGGATGAACATGTAAATCTATTTTCCCATTGCAGTTGTCAAAGGAACGAACTCTACCCATTTAGTGAAATATTCTATCATTGTGAGAATGTATTTATGTCCATTAGAAGATGGTGGGTAAATCATGCCAATTAGATCAAAACCCCATTGATAAAATGGCCATGGTGTGATAAATGGATGCAATTCTTGTGTGGGTGCATGGATCATGTCTCCATGATATTGGCATTTAGCACAAAATTTCACAAATTGACAAGCATCTTTCTCTATGGTTTTCCAAAAATACGCCATGCGAAGGATTTTCTTAGCTAAATTTAACCCACTCGACTGTGACCCACAAATCCCCTTGTATAAATATCTTAAATCTAATCTCGATTCCTCTTCCTCTAGACACCTAAGGAGCATTCTGTCAAGACCTTTGTGATATAATGTGTCTGATAGAATGGTATAACGATCTGATTATCTTATGAAATGTCATTTTTGAGCTCAGGTTTGGCCCAAAGGTAGGGTTTGGTCTTTGTGATAAGTGTAAATTGGTGCATACCAAGGTGAGTCATGTCCATTAAGAAGGGAAATTATTTGGGTATCGAGTAAGTCAAATATCCATTTTTCAAACTCTTCCACCAATAATTTGTACCTCACATTTTGATATGGCATTTGGAGTAATCAAGCCAAGGTAGCCATTGCATCAGCTACTCTATTTTTGTCTCATGGAATTTTCTCAAAACTTATCAAAGAAAAATACTTTTTCCAATCATCCACCATACTTTTATATGGCATCGATTTTTCATCTTTGGTGTTGTATTCATAATTGATTTGGTTGATGACTAATTGAGAATCTCCATAAACTTGTAATTCTGTGACATTCCATTCAAAGGCCATTTTGAGACCCATGACTAAAGATTAATATTTAGAAATATTATTTGTTCAATGAAACAATAGTTTGTAAGATTTGGGAATTGTGTATCATTGAGGTGTTATCAAAAGAATTCCTTCCCCTAAACCACTTTGAGTATAGGATACATCAAAATATAAGGTCCAGGCCTTTGCTTTCACATTAACAATTTTTGAATCAGGAAACTCTACTTGAATTGGATGTGTAGACTCTAAAGGATGTTTGACCAATTGATCAGAAATCACTTGTCCCTTTATTTCTTTCCTATCCATGTACTCAATTTCAAATTCACTAAGTACCATCACCCATTTTGCAATCCTTCCTGTTAAAGCTGTTTTACTAAGTAGATACTTCAATGGATCAATTTTGGCAATTAAATTCACTTTATGCATCAACATATAATGTCTAAGATTTTGAGAGGCAAACACCACTGCTATGCAAGCCCTTTCCATGAAGCTATAGTTAAATTCATATTTTATCAATGTTCTACTCAAGTAGTAAATGACTCTTTCTTTTCCTTCATTGTCTTCTTGTGCCAATAGAACCCCTAAATATTTCTTTGTTACTGATATGTAAAGTAATAAAGGTTTGCCTTTGATAGGTGGCATCAACATGGGTGGGTTCACCAAGTATGTTTTCAACAATGTGAAATCTTTGTCACACTCCTCATCCCATGTAAAAATAGTGTCTTTATGTAGAAACCTTATGAATGAATGAAATTTTTCCACCAATTGGGAAATGAATCTCCTTATAGATTAAAGTCTTCCTTGAAGAGACCTCATTTGACAAATATTATTAGGAATTTCTATGTCCATTATTGCTTTCACTTTTTTGGGATCTACTTCAATTCCTTTGCAAAAACAATGTAACCTAAGAGTTTTCCAGCTTGTACCCCAAAAGGACATCTATTTGGATTGAGTCTCACTTTGAATTTCTCTAACCTTGTGAAGATATTTTATAATATTGGTAAGTGATCCTTTCTTTCATGTGATTTTTCTAGAATATCATCCACATAGTCTTCTAGGAAGGTATGCATCATATTGTGGAAGATGGTGGTTGTTTCTCTTTGGTAAGTCGCTCCAGCATTTTTGAGACCAAAGGGAATCACATTCTAAAAAAAGGTTCCCCATGGGCATGTAAAATCTTTCTTTTCTTGGTCTTCGGGTGCAATTTGAATTTTATTGTATCCACTAAATTCATCCATTAAGGAAAATATAGAATGACCCGCTATTAAGTCTACTATGGAATCAATGCTAGGTAGTGAAAAATCATATTTTGGACAAGAAAGATTAAGGTCTCTTAAATCCATGCAAACTCTATCCATATTTTTTGACCGGTACAATGTTTTATATCTATTCTACATATGCAATCACTCTTATATATCCAACCTTGGGTAACTTCTCCAATTCTACTTTCACTAAAAGTGCCACATGAGGGTGCATCTTTCTCAATTTTTTCTTTAAGGGTTTCACAATGGGTTTCACATTCAAATGATGCATTATAAAGCTTGGATCTAACCTTAGCATGTCATCATAAGACCACACAAAGTTAATTTTCTTTTCTTGAAAGAATTCAATGAACTCCTTTCTTTCTGATGCACTCAGGGATGCTACTAAATGAATGAACTTGGGATCCACTTCGGTGCCAATGTTAACTTTTTGCATTGGTTCAATAAGGATGGGTGACCTTTCATATTCATGTTCTACTAGGGTATCCAAACTCTCTTCCTTAGGTGCCACAATTGGCTTTTCACCTTTGGAAACATCTGAGATTTTTACTTTTTTAGGTTCTAACAATGCCACATGGTGGTTTTCACCACTAGACCTTTTAATTTTTTTTTAAATTTTTTTCTTTTATTTTTTGGATTGAGAGGTTGGACCCCTGCCTCTATTGTTATGTTTGGATTTTATTCATTGATGGAATAAGATGGGTCAACTGCATTTAGGTATTGGGCCATTGAAAGGTCATTGGGAAAGTATAATAAATCATTTGGTTCAGATAAATCCCAATCAATGAGTTTTGGGTACATTAAGGCTAAGGAATCATTTGGAAAATTATCATTCAAAGGGTTTAGGGACATGAACTCATTTGAAGCTTCATACATTGTATCACTTAGGTCTATGACATGGGCTTTATCAAGATGTTCCATGGAAGTAGGATCAAAATCTCCTTCACTAGAGTCCTCGTTGGCTTCCATGGGAAAGAATATGTGTGGATTAAATACAAAATTTGAATCACCCCCCATGAAGGTACACAAGGTTCACCTATCCATTTAATATTCCTAGATGCTTGACCTATATTGGATTCTTGTGGTTCACTTGACACTTGTGTAGAATTCGAACCTTGTGTTAGTAATAACTAAGAGGGGGGGGAACTGAATCAGTGGCTTCAAAAAAATTTCTTTATTCTAACCACCAATAAAATAAACCCCATATTATTGTGTCCCTTACAAGATGCATGCCATGAATTACTTATAATAATTAACTATCTTTTGGTTTTCCTTTTCTGACCTTATTCTCCTTGATTACCGATAAGCAGTAAAACTTATTTACCGACACTCAGTAAATATGCAGAGTATACCGATAAATCTAGAAATGCATATGTGAAATGTAAAACAATAAAGTAATAAATCATAAAAACATAACACATGGATTTTAATGTGGAAACCCTATTAAGGGAAAAAACCACTGGGACCGGTACCCTAAATTTTCACTCTTCTGAAGTGAGCCCCTGGTTAGGAGCCAACCATGTTAAAGGTTACAAACACACTGTTAGGTCTGACCTTGTTAGAGGATTTTATACATAGAGGTTGTCACTTAGTATCTGGCATCTATTTTCTACCATCCTTGAATCAGCCTTCTGTTTAGACTGTCAATAGGCTTTAGGAAAATCTTTCTACCATCCTTGAATCAACCTTCTTCTTAGACTATCAATAGGTATCTGGAAAGTGCAATGCTACTTTTATGAATCAACCTTTTTGGCACTCCTTGGGATGTACCTCAATATATAGTGTATGCACCCTAAAATGGTCACCTAGACTTTGGGCCCCATTTCTCAATTTATCAAATCCCTGAATCAATATTATATCAACAATATCAATTATATCAATTTCCTTGATCAAATCATAATCAATTCAATATTTCCCAAGGTTTGAGCCTTATTTAATTTAAAAGAGAAAAAATAAAAATAAAAATATTATTTAATTAAGAGAACACGCTCTCTTTTAATTAATTAAAAATCTCTTTTAATTAAATAATAAAATCACTTTATCCTAAGCCTTTATTTAATTAAAAGGAATTTTCTCCTCTTTTATTTAAATAAAAAATCTCCACTTTTCTTCTTATCGTATGTTGCACAAATAAAGCATTATTCTTATTTTATAAAAATGGAAAGAACACTTTTTATCTTATGTGGGACACAAAAGTTAACTCCTATTTTCCTATTGGAGGATATTTGTACACAAGGATCAAACTTCCATTTTTCTCCACCCTTGATTAAGACTTTTTCCTCTTAATCTCAATGGTCCATTTTCATCTCATTTCTTATAAAAGGAGAGCCCTCTCCATTTTTATATCTTAGGTTTTGATGCTAATGTTATGCTGCAAGTTTTCTAGGTCACTTTGGTGCTTTTTGAAGATTTGGAACATTCTTGACTTTTGCATCTACATGTTATCATAGCTTCATTTCTTGCATTATCATGGCATTCTTAGCTTAGATTTCCTTTGTGCTTTAGATTAATTCATCTAGCTTAACTAGGAGGCTTTGTAATACTTTTTCTTTCATTTTCATAGCTTAGCTTGCATCTTCATTTTAATCTAGCTTGCATTGCATTTCATTCTTGATTCTTGAGGATACTGGCATTCTTGCCCTTGTCTTCATTGAATCTCCCATTGCATGGTTTACTAGCAAGGTTATAGGCTTAATATCTCTAGCTGAGAGCATTCCAAAAACCCTTGCACTCCATGCCTAGGGAGCTATGGATCAATTTTTGAGACCTCATGCTTGAGTGTTCTTGAATGGAATGATTCATAGAAGTGTGACAATATTTATGCACACATTTTTGGCGCCTACCATGGGGCAGAAGATTGGTTTTCTGTCTCTTTAGCTATTTTTTTGTCAAATTATTCTCAGATCTAAAATTTCCATGTTTTTCGTACTTGTTTTTGTCTGCAGGGAAATTTCATGCGATATTTTGCAGGTCTATAGGCAAATTTCTGCTGGATTTTGTGTTTTCTTGTGCGAGATTTTGTACATCTTCACGTGGCTATCTGCGAATCTTTGCGCGGCTCTGATTCCTCACGCGAGATTCTGTACATCTTCGCACGGCTATTTGCAAATCTTCACGCGGCTAGCTATGATTCTTCGCGCAAGATTCTATACATCTTCGCGCGGCTATCTGTGAATCTTCGCGCGATTCTTTGTGTTTCTTTGTGCGAGATTTCACACCAGAGATCTATTTTTATTGCTATATTGATTATATTTCTAATTTTTTGTGCTAACCTCTAATGTTTACTATTTCTAGTGGTTTGTGATTTGTTTTTGTTGTTGCTATTGCTGATTTGGACTTGCTTGGATAAATAGCAAAATGATTCGCGTAGCTTGGACTTGAGGTATTTTGTCACATCTCTACAACATTTGGATTTTGGGATTAAGAATAAACCTCTCATGTGTTTGGCTTGAGTGTTTGCATGCCTTCATAGAACACATTTCAATTGATGCTCTTAATAGGAAATGAATGGACATAGATTTGCTTTCATACAAGTTTGTGTAAGTGAATGCTTGTGTTTAAACCTTAAGTAATTCTTGGTTCCAATATCAAATATCTCATTGAGTGATTGCGGGCATGGATTCATTCCTTGTTTACATAGGGAGTTAAATGCACCACTTTGTGGACTCACTCTGTGTTTACTTGGAAAGTTAAATATTCCATTGTTCAACTCTTTTTCATTTGTGAGTAGTATTGATAAGCAACTTTTGATTGATCTTGTTAGCTAAATTGGGTTGTTGGACTCGCTTATTCTAATCACCCCTCATTTTACCCTTTGGATGCAATCCCAACATTCATATATAGGGGAGGGGTCTACTTGAAAAGAGCGTTAAGTGTTCCACAAAGTTTCCCCTTTTTTATGCTTTCTTGATCTCATTAGTTTTCTAAGGTGTGGACTCACTTTGAGTTTGTGTGAGG